>JAPYZJ010001520.1:0-26837 GCA_030522765.1 Ophioninae sp. B BG-2022a | reverse complement strand
TCCGCGCGATCTTGAGTACTTAATATCTAGTTAAGAATAATAAAAATGGTACCATTTGAAAGGTTAAACTGTTAACTTTAAATTGATACCAAATTCATTGAAATCACGACATTGTTTAAGAAGTTATCCTGGATTACGTGAAGAAGTAAGGAAAAATATATGTTTCAATTAGGTCCATGAAGAACCGTCTTCGAGCAGTTATTAGGGCGAGGGGAGAGAACACAAAATATTGAATCTTAATTTTAAGGCCAAATAAAATGTTATTAATTATTTTTTGTTGTTTTCTTCATTCATTATTTTTCCATTATCCTTATGTTTTCTTAACTCCTTCACACAATCCGGGATAGCTCCTTAAATACTGGAGTGATTTTAATAAATTTGGTACCAATTTAAAGTTAACAGTTTAACCTCTCAAATGGTACCATTTTTGTTATTCTTAACTATTTATTAAGTACTCAAGATCGCGCGGAATCAATTTCAATAAGTGATTCCATACTTTTGGTCGCGAGTGTATATATTTTCTGTTTATGTACTCAATATTTTCTGTGTTAAACCCAATATTTTTTGTACTGTTCTATTGCTGTCTTTTTCAAATTGAGAAGACAATTTTGTCGGATTAATTTTTTCTTGAAATATTTGCGCTCTTCATGGTAAAAAAATTATTTGATAAAAACACAATAGTATTGCCAGAAGGTCTTTAATTTAGAATGAACTGTAACTTTCGAAATGCGCTTTTGAGATCGAAGTTCAACGATGGATCATAATCATTATAAAACTTTCAACGAAGAGATTCTATATATTTTCTGTTTATTAACTTGCCCCAATATTTGTTGTACTGTTCTATTGCTGTCTTTTCCAAATAGTGAGGACAATTTTTTCGGGTTGATTTTTTCATGAAACATTTGCACTCTTCGAGGTAAAAACATTATTTTTATAAAACACCGTGGTATTGATAGAAGGTCTGTAATTTAGAATGAACTGTAACTTTCGAAATGCGCTTTTGAGATCGAAGTTTAACGATGGCGGAACCGCAGAATAAGAGATAGAAGAAGAAAAGGGGGAGAGAGGGGTGAGAGAGAGAGATGATGATGATGATGATACGTTTTATTATGCCTTAGTTAAAAACTTTCGAGCAATCTGGGAATCACAAAATAAAATAAAATATAAAAACTTTAGAATACAATAACTAAAATAATCTAACAAAAAAAAATAAAAACGCAAAATAAACAAAAAAATGCAATATACACCAAAAAACGCAATATGAATAGAAAACGCAAAAAAAAAAACAAAAAAATGCTATATAAATCAAAAAACGTGAAATCAACCAAAAAAGGCAATATGAATAAAAACTCAAAATAAACCAAAACCGCTATAACGTTCAAGATGTTAGTCGTACCACTGACTTTACCGATGATGGTACTTAAAAATAGACTTACAAAATAAGCTTTAAATATAAACTTCAAAAATTAACAAACAGTACTGAAACAATAAATGAGCAACATTCAAAGCAGAACCGATAGAAGAAATGACTGAATTTGCAGAGGGTAGGTAAACCAATACGAGGCAAATCGACACACACATACACAGAAATATAAAGAGAGATGCAAAGTATGCATTATCGTACCTCAATAAAATCTTCCATCTTGCGTCGTCTCTCGTCAACTACAATCAAAGAAGTATCTCAAAGAAAAAGACTTTTATCCCGAGGCGTCAATTAACGCATTCTCCGCTCTTTTATATCTCGAACATTGCTCCCTCCCCGTTTTTCTCTATCTTGCATACAAAGTGAATATTCTATTCAGCGAGATTCGCGATACAAAAGGTAACCAGGAGCGATTGAAGGTGAAACGCACGGCTCAGCGAAATTCTGCCGTTTGATCGGCAAAGTTTAAAGGTCCGAATCCGCTCTTCCCGTATACACTTGCCTCCACGTTTTCTACGCTCCAGCGTTTCACTGTATTTCGCAACTGTCATTCTTCTACGTAGATTTGTAAAAGCTGCTTCGAGAGAATGAGATCGAGAGAAGGGGGGGGGGGATTTGGCAAAGAGAAAACCAAGGGAAAAAAATCATTGTCGTTGTCTGTTGGTTAAAATTGTAGTTCTCTGTGTATGTGCCTGCCTTGAAAGTGTACGTATGACAACTCTGATTCTCTCTCCATAATAGTCGTGTGTACGCTTGCGTTCGCCAGAGGATTCGTGGACAATGGGGCAGAAAACAAGGGAAGTCTCTGGTACATCAAAGTACCGGAAGTTATGGGGGCAGGAGGAAAATGCTGCGAGGGGGCTCAGAGGAATGGTAAAGGGGGGTGGGGTTGGATGGAGGAGGGTAGCAAGAGGATGAACTGGAAACGAACTCTCGGTGCATCCGGCCTAGACTGATAATCATCTGAACGAAATACTTTGTAATCGTTAATTACAAGCGTGAGCCCTCTCTCGTTGCGCTTGTATACTTTATGTATAATCTCGAAATGGAGTATATCTGCGTGTACAGGATGAGCCACAACTAATGGAGTTCGCTTTGTCAGGTTATGTTGTGTTTCAGTGTCGACAAAGTACGTACTTTTCAAATGATGGGTGATAAAAGTTGGCGGAGACATTCGAGTTCAAAATTGGTCGGTACCATGGTGGCACGGAAGTTTCTCGTCCATGAATTATTCTTTGTTTTGGGTATTTAGATATTACTGGATGGGTGGTAAAAAATTGACGACATTTTGAAAATTTGAAGAATTATAGTCGTGATGGGATAATATGAATGAATATATATGAAATGTTTTTGAAATTTTTATTCAATAAATTATTAATTGTAAATGTATGAATTTATATGGGTTACTTATGGGAAAACTGTTTTGACGAACGTTCATGGTGGCAAATCGAATGGATCTTAATCACTGCAAATTGTGAAAATATTCTATCATGAAGATTTAGAATCAAACTATTGGGTAGGCTATTTTTCAAGTAAACAAGCTGCGTTATCGAGTTTAGCAGTTAATTTGTAAAATAGTGAAACATTTACTTTAACGCTTTCCATGATTAAAATATGAAATTAAAATTTTTTATATTTTAATCATGATTAATATTAAATGGTTAAATTCCCACGATTAAGATTAAATGATTAAATACCAATTATTAAACTTCCCATAATAAAAATATTAAATTTAAAATCGAATATTTTTATCATAAGAATGCTCAATAAAAATTGTATTTTTTATCCAAAAACTGATACATTGATTTTTGGATCTGATTTGAACGAATTAATTCCGACACATGCCAGTATCGTCGAATTTAACTCAAATGATTATTGACATTATAAAATTAACATTTCTCAGTGTCATTTATTATTAAATTAATCGAAAAGTACCAAAATGAGAGGCCTAATAATTGTGAATCACCCAGTATAAATATATGTATGTACGATTCTTTGGCTCTCGCGATTGCTCGGCTTTTTTCCCTTTGATAATAGTGCAAAAGTCTCTTTGGCCTTTTGCTCGAACGACAGGAAATTTTCGAGTGGAGCACTCTCGATTCTTGTTTTGCTGCTAACGATGCGCTCGTGCCTAGCGCCGGTTGAACAACGAGGTATGAGACAACGAGAGGACAGTTGCGGAACGAGAATTATCCAGAGGGATAAGGGTGAATAAAGCGGAAAAAATATGCGCGATGTACTCGAGTAATTAATTTACCTGTGTAGCTACAACAGCTTGTATGTACATTTTTATGTATACCCCGACTCCTGTAGCGAAAACGAGTGGGCTTGATCTGGTTTTAGATGCAAACCGATGGAAGTTCCACCCTTTGATTAAATTGTGAGCGGGCTTTGAACTTTTTTTCCAAATGGGCTCCGCAAGTTCATTTTTGAAAATATTTTTACAAACATTAATTCCGTAAAATCTATGTCAATGTGCAACTGTCGGAATTGAAGTGATTTTTTTTTATTCATAACTAATGGACTTGTCGGGATGAAATATAGATTTTTTTACATGCAAAAATAATATTTTTTTATGTAAAAATGATTGAAGATACTTCCGTGAATGCAATGGCCAAACGATATATGTAATAACAATAATAATGATAATTTAAATTGTTTGATCGTTTGAAATTAATAAGCGATATAAGATTTAATATAAAAATATTGAATTTAGTTTTTTATATGACTAATGATAATGACAATTATAATAGTATGTATGTATTATATTATACGATAAGTTATAGCATATATAAATTATGTAATACGATGAATATTCATTATAAGAATAATAATGATGATGATCGTTTGAAATTAATAAGAGATATAAAATTCGATCCCAAAATATTTTATTTAATTTCTTATACGACTAATAATGACAATTATAATAGTATGTATTATTATATCATAGAATAATTTATACCATATATAAGTTATACAATACGATGAATATTCATTATATTTCAATAAGAATATAATTAAATTGTACACATATTTAATTTACATTAAATTGAGTAATACTCTACATTACAATATATTGATACGTTTAAATAATTAATATGAAGGTAATCGGTACAGTTTATTTTCAGTATTACCTACTTCATATGACGTATGTTTTTTCAAATTATTTTATTAATATTTGATTATTTGCCATTTTATTATTACCATTCCCCAATACTTACTTCTAAATATAACGTGATTGCAGTATATCAATTTTTAAAGTTAGTCGTTAGAGAATTCGTAAAACGATTTTTCATGTCATCGACTCCGTCAATTCGTTCACGAAAGCCCGGAGATACTCGACGAGTTTCGAAGGCTGATTCATTCTCCGGTTTCAGAAGAGAAAAATCATAACTGTATATGTACCAGTGTGGATCCTTGTGCGAAGCTCTCGATTCACGATTCATCGACAATCGAGTGGAAGAAACGATTTTTTAGGCGAGTTCTGGGAGCAATAATCAGAGATATATACGACACGGTCTTTCCCAACACACCGATCTAAGAAATTCATCAGACCCACCAGTTCGACCCAAAAATCGGGTTTTTCTTTCCGGACGCAATGCGCGCATGGTAATTTCGTATATATGTGTGCGTCCCTGTATACGTAGGGCGAGTAATGCTCATGGGGTTTCTGTAAAGGCTCAAATGAGCCGTCGAGAGATTCCACCCAAATTTCACCGAGTATCATCCGCGAGTTCGAAGTTCTCGCTCTTCTCGTCGCGCATTCATCTTCGACCCCCTTCGACGGTTGTCTCTACAGGGGGTTGAAAACTTTTTCTCACTCTCGTCTCTTCCGACAGATCATGTCACGCGCAGGCTGTATAAAAGGCAGAATCAGGGGGAGGGGTATTGTCTCTCTCTCTCTTTCTCTCGCTCTCTCTAATGTAACGCCCAAGGTAAATGAAGCGCGCGAGAAACGAATTGTCGCGGCGTGCGCATACGCCGAGGAAAAAAAACCAGAGATAAAGAACGAGAGGAGAAATACTGTAAAGAGGGATAGCGAATTAAATATTTTTCTTCTGTACAGGGTGGCCTGAAATGTGACGACGAAAAGAAGAATCGAGTTGGCTTCGATAAATATCCATATCATTCACATGCATATTTTTAAGCTCTTTTTTAGCGTGTGTTAAAAAAGAAATAATCTATATTTATTTTTCCAAATTTTTTTGTAGCATGAATTTTTATTAGTTTTCTTCATTGTGTAAATATTTTACTCTTTGATTGTTTCCAAGGGACTGGGAGTCATTTAGAATAGTACATGTATTTTTTTTATCATAGGCATTTTGGTGACTGATCTCCTGATATCTCACTTTGACAAATGAAATATGACGACAAATAGGGTAATCGCGGTCTCTTTGATAACTATAGAAATTATTCACATGCGTATTTTAGGCTTTTTTTTAGCGTCCATCAAAAAAGAAATAATTTATATTTATTTTTCCAAATTTTCGTGTAGCATGAATTTTTATTCATTTTCTTGATTGTCTAAATACTTTGCTCTTTGATTGTTTCCAAGGGATTGGGAGTCATTTAGAATAGTATATGTATTTTTTTTATCATATGGATGATAAAAAAATTTGGTGACTGATGCCCTGATATTTCACTTTGATAACTATTCCTATCATCTACCATTCAGGTCTCTGATATTTTTTCGATTTTGAAAAATAAGAAGAATTTTTTATTTGTTTATCCGAATTTTTTCATAGATATATTTTTAGTTGTTTTTCCTCTTGTGTAATTACTTTCCTGATAGAATTTTTTTAAAGTGCTTGGCAGTCCTTTTTCGTAATAGAAATATATTTTTAACTGAACTTCGATGACTGATCTTCTGAAACACATTTTTGGAGATTCATCAAAATCGTTACGATAAAAAATATCGCGATGAAAATACATTTATATCAGAGAAAAATGATAACTGATGTTTTTTTCATGAAAAAGATGGTGGAACATAAATCACGATAATCCGGATAAGCTTTGATGCGTGGCATCACGATTTTATTTTGGTAGGTCACGTTTCAAGCCACCCTGTATACGTACACATGTGTACACGAGTGCCGAGGATTCAGTGCGAGTATTTTTCGACAGTGAGTAAAAAGAAAAAAAGGAGAACGTCCTTCGTGAAATTGACGCCGGTGATTTCGATGCTATGTAGCGTGACCCGAGGTTTTCTTTTTTCCCCATTGCCGCCGAGGGTGCGAGATACTTCACATTTTTCTCTTTCTCCGCAATTCAACCCACAAAAGAGCTTCCTTTCGATGTGTGTATACCTTTATCGGAAGTCTCTGATATTCGCAAATAAAACGTCAACGAGCCATGCCACTCTTCCCCCCCCCCCATGCTTTTGTCCCCATGATCTTTTCTTTTTTCATCCCTACTATAATTACACCGTAACGGTAATAATCGTAATGATAAAATGTCTCGTAGCCAACCATTTCGTGCAATTCACCCAGGCCTTGTCTTGGGTTTGGCTGGGTTTTCTCCGGAACATTCGCATTGACAAACATCGAGTATTGTATAGAAGTTCCAGACCTAATTAATACTCACTTAAGGCGGCTTTCTAGTTTCTCGAGTCGAAAAAATCGATTTTTTTTCTTTTCATTTTTCGATATTCGAAGTGGTTCACAAGTTACGGCCGTGGAACGGAGCAGGTATACGGTTAGTATGAATCATATGCCCGAACTTTCAAATGCGATTGCTCAAAACATCATTTTTCGAAACGGTGATCACGATATTTCAGAAACTACTGCACCGATCTTGTTCAAAGTTACACAGGATCTTTAATATGTTATAAGCCAGCGATTAAACCACGACTATCATGATTGCTTCGATAGTTTTTTTTCTACGAGCGAAAAACTCAGGAAAAAATGAGTAAAAAATACAATGTAATTTTCAAAAGTGTATAAAAAAATCAATTTTTGTAATTTAGAATTCACTCTAGTTCAATCGGTAGTCTTAAATATGAAGATTAAAATGCCGGTTGGTTTTTTGATTTCAGATAAGTAAAACAGCCGCAATCTTGGTCACCGTCAAGCACCTCTTTTTACTCGATGTCTTCCTGTCGGTCACTATAACTTTTATTCTATTATATATTTTGACTTCAAAAAATTTGTGAAGCTTATTTAAATATTAATAAAGATTACGCAAAACCAATGAGATTGATTATTTCGATGGTTTGCCCGTAAAAAATTATTGAAAAAGCCGTAAAAAAACAGCCGAGAAACTAGAGGACCGTCTTGAGGATATTCTTGCGCCATAATCACAATAGTACATACAAAGTAATAGCATAATCATCAGATACAATTTTTTAAAGATAATTGTTTGAAAAATTACGGAAATCTTTTCGAGCTTTCGGAAAACTCCGCTAGGTGGCGGCAGGCGTGGAGTTTCTCGCAATGAAGGATAGCTAGCCTGCGCTCTACAGCGGTACGGTTGGACCCAGATCCAAGCACTGTATGAATCAATTTTTTTTCTTTTCCTTCACCCTCCATTTTCGTCGTTTTTGCCCCGTTATATTAGTCAAATGTCCGGGAGATTCGATAACCAGTATTCGACTTCGTGTTTCAGACAGTGAAACGCCAGCAAACTATGTAGTACGCGAACACACAATGTAAAGACCAAGAAAGATGAAGGTACCCAGATAAGGCATGTATATTCGTTGTCTCGTGCCGTGTGGTAAACCGCACTAGGAAATAAACGCCAGCTATCATTACGATCAGTGGAAGTAACGTAAGATTCAAAGAGAGAGACCAAGATGGAGAGCGTGGTGGAGACACTAAAAATTTCCCGACGGCTTTGTGGCTAACTCCCATTTTATCCGTTAAAGGCTGAATGCGTTAATAAGAACAACAACGGAAGGAGGAAAATAAACCAGCTGCATAGATGGGGAAGGGGATAAGATACAGATAAAGAAATACTGTGAGCAACATATTTTTCATTGATGGAAGCATTACATTGGGTATCGTGATTTTATTATATTTAAAAGTTAACAGAGCATTTGTCATAAAAATACAGGCCTGTAAGGGCGTATTTGAGGCCTTAAAAAAATTAACAGAGATTAACACAGGATCAGATTCGAGCATTATAGCACCGGTATGAATAACTTCAACTAAATCGTTTGTTTTTTAATCTTGATGATATAATATTTTTAGTTTTTACGGCGATTCAGTTATATTTGTCTTGCAATCATTAACTTCTGCAGGAACTGTTTTCCCAAAAGCGACCTTGTTCAGTTAATATATTTATAACCACTAAATTATTTAACGAAAAATTCTAAAATAATTATTGTATTATTATTGTATCAAGAACAGTAACTCTTAAAATCTTCAAGAATTTGGATGATTTTTTATATACATACGTTAAATCATATCGATGTAATTAATAAATAAAATTGGTTTTGATAATTAGTGACACATTCGTAATAAAATGTGATTAATAATAAAATATCATAATTAGTGCAGTTTTGGGATTTTACAAGACGCTATGTAGAAATCGAAATCGTATGGTCTGATCTTTCAGATTTGCATAGAGCAGTACAATAAATCAAATGGCAATAGGTCCACAAGCAGAGAGACGAGAAAATGCATTCTACGTTCCAATAATAGTGGCAAGTCAAAGTATTTCCATCCAACCAGATCGAGCCCCTACTTCGGTTGGGCCATGGACAATCGATCAAATTCAGAATATCGTAGGTGGGCTATCGCAGTTACCGATCCCCGTTCCAGCCATCGGTTCCATTTTCGCCGGGCCATTGTCTCCATGTTCGAACAATTAGCGCGTGGCTAGTGGCTCGCGATATCGAACGAGCGAGTGCGAATGTAACAGCAGTTACGTGTTTATACGATGAACAAATGGCGAGCGACTGGAGCCTCGTAGCATATGATGCTATCTCCTTTTTTTTTATCGATGTATCTCTGATGATTTTTTTTATGAACATCTGTGATTCGCAGTGATTTTGAAAAAAAAAAGAGATCGCGCTGGCTCATTTGGCTGATAATTTGTAAAGTTTTTTTTTCAAATAATTTTCTAAAATCAAACTTTCTAATTTAAATAAAGAAATTTCATTTAAAGGATTATTAATAATCCTTATCATCATTAATAATCGCTTAATTGATTAAATGAATATTAAGTAAGGGAAAAAATGAAAAGACTCGGAAAAATAGTTAATTTTATTATTTCAGGAATTCATACCATTTTTAAATAATTCAATTGTTTAAGGACAATCTCTAAATTATTAATTCTAAGATAATTCACTTATTTTATATTTAATACATTTTAGTTTTTAAACACAATCTGTGATTCACAGTGATTTTGAAAAAAAAAAGAGATCGCGCTGGTTCATTCGGCTGATGATTTGTAAAGTTTCTAAAAAAAATATTTTTCTAAAATTAAACTTTCTACGGTAAATTACCAAATGTTATTTTAAGGTTTATCAATAATCCTTATCATCATTAATAATTCCTTAATTAATTAAATTAATATTAAATCATTAATAAGTGCCTAAAATGAAAAGGGCCACAAAAGTAATTAATTTTATTATTTTAGGAATTCATAAAATTTGGAAATAATTCAATTGTTTAAGGACAATCTCTAAATGATAAATTCTAAGATAATTCACTTATTTTATATTCAATACATTTTAGAATGTATGAAAAATTCTTATTACAGAATCATTACGGTAAATCCTCAAATGATCAAGTTTCTTTAGGATTAAACATAGAGGTCTTTTTTCACCGATCCGTCTAATGGTTTTTAGAAAATTTAATTCACCGATTTATACTAAAATGCACACAAACGCCTGTCATCAATGCATATGAAAAAGTTCCTTTCTTCCAACCAGCAAATTATCGCAAATTTTGTATGAGCCAAATCGGTAGAGTTCGAATATTTACGAGGAACAACAGTGCCCCCAGACGTGTCTGGTTTGCGTTTACAGCATCAGGTGTACTCGAAGAGATGGACCATCAAGCTCGGTGAACCAGACTCGTTCGGCGCGTTCATATTATACCCCATTACGTTATACACGCACCAACACTTCGCGATTAGTCGTTACCTCCGCGTCTGTCGCAGTGATCATCCATCGCATATAGGCGGATCATTTCGGTGGACAGGGAGCATTGGGAGTGAGGCACTTCGACTGCTGTGAAAATAAATGGGTCTCGTTATTCGAGTCGCGTTTCTGAGTATAGGCGACGAACATCTTCGTGAACACGACGAGAAAAATTTTTTTTTTGGGTTTTGAGTTTTGGGTAAACCAGATTATATTTTAATCACAGCGATAGTAGGTAATCACTCGTGACAGTCGTTTACTTGACGTAGTCTAAAAAGTATCCAAAATTATCGATTCATTGCATCTTCATGTATCAATTGTTACCTGGATTTGATAAATAATGGTTTTCAAATTTGGTGATGATTATATTCCGGATTTTAAACATTTTTTAATTTTAGGTTAATCTTATTTCAGTTATTTATTTTCATTTTTTTAGTTTAGCTATTTTCATTCCATTTTATTCTTGTTACGTTTGCATGTAATTGATCATTTTTATTTTTATTAAATGAGCGTCATTTCAATCAAATTACGTTACAAATGTCAAAGCTTTTAAATTACAGAAGAACATTGCAAGAATTAAAAAATATGTCTCTAAAGCTAACAGTGTCCTTTTCATAGACTTACTCACTAAATTGTGAGGTTGCTACTTTCTTTTTACAAGGTGCGATAATTGTGGAAAAACTGGGTTTTTCGAAATGACGTATCTGGTACAAAAAAGATCGTAAAAATAAAAGTAAAAAATAAATATGTAGCTGGTTGTATTCTTTTCGAAACGCTAATTGATGATTTGATTAACGTTTTTTTTTTCGCCGAGATATTCGATGTCTTGTCTGGATAGAAAAATTATAAAGTGCTTTATATTCTTAGTCAACAGTGTAAATTTAATATCTAAAAAAAAAACTACGTAGCTCTTAACAGAAAAATTAGGCTCAGAGTGTGCTTCCGGTGATTCACAAAATCGCGTATCCTGCCATCATAAAATCTCCGATCTATTTTATCTACTCAATTTCAAATTCACGGTCTTCCCACTGAAAAGAAATACCATTATCTTACCAAAAATCACATTATTCCACAGCTGATAAATTCAATGTTCAACAATTTTTAAACATAAACGCAGGACCATATTAATATTTAAAAAAAAAAAAGAAAGAATGTTTCTTGAGTTGCGATACGTTTTGAATTTAGGTCGAATTTCGATCCGTGACCATTTGCATTTCATTTCAAGTTGCGAGGATAATAGCGCGATGGATGTATGACCCAGACATAGCCGATATACCTATAAACCTCCTATACGCTCATCCGAACGTGTATGTATCTGCGAATTAGTACACGAGACTATGCTTTGGGGTTATTACGTCATAACTGTGGGTACGAGCACCTGAATGCGATGGTGCCCCTGTGAGGTGACTAGCCACATGCATATCTGTATGTGCATCGTAGGAAACGACGCGAGACCTGTCATCCGATTTATTGGGCCGTCTGGTTCGATCACACCGCGAGCCAGACTACCAGACGAATTTGGGTGCTTCAGCCACAAACCTGAATCGCTCGAATACCACTTTCGCATCGACACTCATACACCTAGTAGTGAATTTATTTTCTGGAACACCGATTCGAGTGATGAGAAGAGAATTCTGTTTCTCTCTCTCTCTCTCTCTCTCTCTCTCTCTCTCTCTCTCTCTCTCTCTCTCTCTGTCTGTCTGTCTCTCTTGGTAATAATGATAATAATAATAATTATTATTACTATTATTATTATTACCATTGTTTTTTTTACTGTTGTTATTTTATTGCGTGGGAAGAGTGGCAGGGGGTCATTATATTGTTATCATCATATTTTGTTATTTTTTTGTTGTAGTTTTTATATTGTTATTATTCTTTATATTGGTTTTATTGCCTTGTAGCGTGCTAAAGCATAATAAACACATATATCTATCTATCTATGTGTTTGTTCGATAATTGTGTATACCAAGGATGCATAAGGTACCTGACCCATGTAAGGCCCACCTTATTTGTTTTTAAGTACAAAAAGAACTATAAATGTTGAAATAGAACAAAAATATTTATTCAATCATTTATTCAATAATCAACGTATTAATAATAATTTTGGTTCAGAAAAGAATGTTGACTATTAACTATAAGCTTTTTTTTTAAAAAGCGACTTCTGGGCCTTATTCAGACGACTGTTTTTTTTAATAAAGCCATACCTGTTGTAATTTCGTACAAAAATATTAAAAAATATGTGATCTTGAATTCTTAACTTAAATTTTGATAGCAACATGTATAGTGCTGATAAACCACTACATATAATTGGAATGAAAATTCACCAAGTAATATTGAAAACACTTTTTGTTTTCGAAAGTTTTTGTACGGCGAAATTTAAAAAACGCCTACGTGCGATCGCAAGCGATGCCTTCTATCGACTACAAATTTGTTTGGGTTAGCCACAGCGCTGCGATTGCTATGGCAATTGCGGTTATTCAAACTTATACACTCGACGATGAGAGCTCAATTCGTTTGACTTTGTAGTTTTGGATATTTAAAACGTAGGCTTTATTAGGCAATGGGCCTTACATGGGTCAGGTACATTTTGTGATGAGCTAAAATGGAATTTATGATGCAGAGGGAGAAGATGGAATGGGGAAAAGACCGGAGGAGGATTAAAATGTATCCTTTCTGTGACATTCAGTTGTAGAAAATTAATTGCCCGGTCAAACATCGAGACAGGATTATCACGTGAATAATTGATCACAGTTTCAAAGGAAGCTCGTTAATTGACGAATATCCTGACCGCTTTGTCGTATGGGGATCGATTCGTCGAGAGAAGTCAGAATTTTACGTAGATTTGCCATCTTGACACATTTTTATTGATTAATATTGATGGATATTGTAGTCATTATTATTTAAACAAAAATGGTTCGAACCTGCGAAATATTTCGAAACTAAAAATAAAAATACTCAGCTTTAACGTAAACAATTTTTCGTACTCCAGAAAGTATTGGGGTCAACGTTTCATGATTAATACTATTTTTTTAATTATTTTTTAGATTCCAACGTATATCCTTAGGAGTTTTTGGGTTTCATCTGACTCTCTCCTGTTTTCGTTTTTCCCTTCTACCTCCTCGCTCTATCCACTATATTTCACTATTTCTCCTCTTTTTAACCACTACATTTTCTTCACCCCCCCCCCTCTCCCACACTTTGCGGCCGCTGCCGACTATCCCCTTCTGTGCCGTATTCACCGTGGCTGGTTCATGATTCTTATTAAACGTTTCGTATAACCAGACGATCCATAAAATTTACAAAAAATCACAAGTTGAACAAATCTTTGATTTTCCAGAAAAATAATAATTTTAATTATCCATTTGTGTTTATAAATGGATAATTATATCAGAAAATTGTCGTACCGTGCAAACTAACGATAAATAATGTTGACTATCAAACCAAATATCGATACATTCCGATTTCCGTTTTAAAGAAATTTTGAAAAACACACACAAAAAAACATGAGTGAAAAATCAGAATCCTTACATAAATAATTACAAGTTCAAGAATCCTAGACATTTATACAAAGTCCTTTCTTCAAGTGATTAAGATTCTACCTTAAAAAACAATATAAAAAAAACATTAAAGAAAACAGTTCAAAAATTGCCTGGAAACTAAAACTCAAACTTTTTTTAAATTTTTCTGGCTGGAATTTGGACAATTGGCTTAACTATACTCCAATACTAATTTCCCTAAACATCGAAATTCCTCCACACCAATCCTGATAAAATTCACTCTAGAATTTTTTTACCCGCTCTATAAATCCAGATGTTTTTTTGTTGCTTTATTCCCAACCACTTTTTTCTTCTCACCGCCCGCGTGCTTTTTTTTTTCTTCAATGCGAAATCAGCAACACGTGTGTATGTATGTATCAGGCATGCATATCTTTGTCTGGCCTCCTGTACTGCCGGTTGCCGTAAACGGAGGCAGAGAAAAGCCAGGCGCGCGTGGTACCACCCAGCGGACCATAAAATATGAAATGTATTAGATTGATAAGGCTGCTCGCGTCGCGACTTTCTTCCCGCTGCTGTGTATGCATCCTGAAGAGCATCTCGGGAATAAGAAAACGCGCACCCGAGAAACGTTGAATAAAATGAGATGCGTGCAAGAGAGCACATCAGGGTTGTCCCGGAAGTCCGAGAGAGAGAAAAAGAAAAATAAGAAAGAGCGGGAGAGAGAGAGGAAAAGAGTGGTAGTAGGAGTAGAAGGGAAAGGAGGAAGATGAGGAAAGAGCATAAACGTATTTACTCTGGCTCAGCATAATATCGCAAAGCTTTATAACCAATAAAAGTTACAGCTGACACTTCTGTTCCGTCGGTCTGATACGTGAAATAAACCCTCTCTCGCGATAGAGAAATTGAGAGGAAAAGAAACTATGAGAGCGCGAGCAAAGCCAATGTGCTCAAATTCATCCACTTAAAGAAGCTTAAAAAGCCGCTGTCCAAACCCAGTTCGCGATGACTAATGCAGAACCAACTGCTGTCATGTGGATACTCACGCGAAGTACGGACGTAGGGTACCTGATCCATGTAAGGCCCAATGCCTAATGAAGCTCACGTTTTAAATATCCAAAACTACAAAGTCAAACGGATTGAGCTCTCATCGTCGAGTGTCTAACTTTGAATAATCGCAATTGACCAAACAATTGGCAAACCCAAACAAACCAGCATTTTCAAACCCAAACAAACCCAAACAAATTTGCAGTAGATAGAAAGCAGCGCGTGCGATCGCACGTAGACGTTTCTTAAATTTCGACGTATAAAAACTTTCGAAAAGAAAAAATGTTTTCAATATTACTTAGTGAATCTTTATTCTAATTATATGTAGTGGTTTATCAGCACTATACATGTTGCTATCAAAATTTAAGTTCAAAATTCAATATTATGTATTTTTAAAATTTTTTTCGTACGAAGTTACAACGGGTATGGCCTTATTAGGAACAGTAGTCTGAATAAGGCCCAGTAGACGCTTTTTTTTTTACAAAAGCTTATAGTTAATAGTGATAATTGTTTTCTGAACCAAAATTATTATTAATACGTTGGTTATTCAATAAATGATTAAATAAACATTTTTGTTTTATTCCAACATTCATAGTTTTTGATTATACTTAAAAACAAATAAGGTGAGCCTTACATGGGTCAGGTACCTTACGTAATGTTGCCTGCTGATAACTCTTTCGATAACCTCCAGGATCTTCAATCGTTAAAATCATAATCGTAGCCATTTTGCCATGATTATTATTTTTTCAGCGCTCTTGACTCACCGTTACTTGCGAGCAACATCACGCGAGGGTCCATTCTCGATTTTGAGAAAATGTATCCACTATTTGTTCAATGACGAGTACTTTTTGAATATTTAGTAGAATTCGGCAGTCTGACTATCGATTTTAATAAATTTTTGAATTGGAGTCTTTTGTTACTTTTGGACCTTCTTTGACAGGCAACTAAATGAGACACTACGATGAATCAAGCAGCAAACCGTGAGTCTACTCTAATCCTTTCCAAAACTCTTTAAATAAGTTTATGATACTAAAATACAATTGCTGACATGGCCGTTTGAAGTTACTTTGGGTTTGTTTGAATTTGTTCGTTGCCTAATAGCTTTTATGTACAGAATTTCCACATGTACAAAACATCTTCCAGTTAAATGACTCAGGCAATACTTGAACGAAGAGGATCCTTAGTCATCGACTTGGATCACACATTCCTTCAGTCTCCAACAAAGACAAGCTCTCTGCCATCAATTTCGCTCCTTTTTGTTAACAATTTGCGTCCAAAGGTTCAACCTTCTGCTGACTGTGGTCTATTGGAAATGACCACAAAGCTGCGAGCTCGTAATCATCTACTCGGTGTGGACGACCCTGTACTCCAATGAATGATTCAGGACAAACGTCGTATTAATTCGCTGGAGAAATTTGATAGTCCTGGATGTGTTCATTCGTTGATATTAGAAGTCGTAAAATTTTGACGATCTATACCGCTAATGGAAGATTCAGGTATATAGGCGGAGGATATTAATCAATTGAGTCGTCACAGCATTTTCCCAGCTAACTTTCGTTGGCCACCCTAAATCCTAGGAGCTTTGCCAATGGATGTTAGAGTTTTGCTTCTGGTATTCGGCAAAAATCCCGTTAACGCGATTACGACCCGGTAGGGTGACATTCGTCCGTCTATTTCGTTGCTGAACGAGAAAGAGAGATGCCAAGTCCTCCCAGTACGTTCGGTAATACTGTCATGAAACATCCGCGTGTA
Source organism: Ophioninae sp. B BG-2022a (assembly GCA_030522765.1). NCBI lineage: Eukaryota > Metazoa > Arthropoda > Insecta > Hymenoptera > Ichneumonidae > Ophioninae sp. B BG-2022a. The sequence continues at coordinate 10,036 of JAPYZJ010001520.1, read as the reverse complement.
TCGCCCAACGATAAAAGATTTTTATTAAAGGAAACGCCTGCACGTTGCGTGGGGGACCAAGATTTTCAATATAGATATGAAGAGAGCTCTATATTTTTATATACATGTTGAATTTCGTATCTCGAGCTCGGGTGTACAGCAATTATAGAAATATTTGTTCAGGCCAAACCGGAGAGACAGTTAATATCTCCATTGGGTTCTTTCGAGAAACGTGCACATCCCGAAAAATTTTTATCGTGTCGCTGGATCCAGTCGTTTCCTGGCCCTGCAAGGGACGAACGGTTTAGGAGAATTCGACCGAAAAAAAGTTGCAATCGTGAAAAAGGGGCAGTCGGGGCAAATAGACGAGACATTAAATAAAAGGGATGCGAGATGATATTTGTATTGTTGGGAAGACCCATCGGAAGGGAAGAGAGAGAAAAAGAGAGATTGATTGATTGTTTGATGATGTTTATTATGGCCTCCAGTTTCCGGTCGATTATTCAGTACTGTAACATTACGTTACAAAATATAATAATATAATATAGAGATTCTATATGAAAACGGAAATCTAATAGGTAGATAAAGACCGGCAGAAAAAGATTATTTTGCGGCAACAAAGTAGAATGCAGTGGGGCTAATGAGACAATTGCAACAACATTATGACAATAATTAACCGCATCAAAAAATAATCTCATCGAAACGAAATAAAAGACTAATAATAAAATAGTAGTAATTATAAGGTCACAACAATAATACTAATTATTATCAGAGACAGTTGAGAGTTACAAAAGTTAGCTCGTAATTTGAATACTCCCTTCAGCTCTTGTTTTATGCATTATCAAGGGACTCTGCAGGATCTCGATGCCAAGTAACAACGGAAGTAAATATTCCAATTTTGAATCGATATTAGGTACGCGAAAATACCGGGATGAATCAAAAGTAACAAGAAATAATTTTACGTTTCACTAATGTAATATGATTTTTCCTTGTTGAATTTATGTTCGTAATTTTTCGATTTGCGTCCTCAATCTTGAACTCTCGTGATATTTGGTTGAATTTCCGAGAAACCTTTTTAGTACACTTCCATTCTACTTTCAGAACATTCCAGATTCGACAGTTTGCTCGATCGAATAAAGTCATTCGGTTGTATGGTATACGTTATGACACACGACTTTTTCGAGAACGTATAATAATCACCGCAATAATAACAACAATTATTATTAATATTATTAGAACAAATAAACCAAGAGGAAAAGAAAAAGCATAAAAATTACGTATAACAAGGGTATATTACGTATAACAAGAGTACACAAATTACAACAATAATAACAACAATTATTATTAATATTATTAGAACAAATAAACCAAGAGAAAAAGAAAAAAACATGAAAATTACGTATAACAAGCGTATAACAAATTACGTATAATAAGAGTATAAAAATCACAAGAATAATAATAAAAATTATTCAAAACAATATTATTATAACAAATAAACCAAGAGCAAAAGAAAAAGCATGAAAATTACGAACTTGTGTTTGGGTTTGGGCAACTTTCGACTCTCTTCTCTCTCTCTCTAAGTCTTCTTCTCTATTTCTATTTTATTCTTGCACGAAAAAAAAAACCTACAGCGTTTCACGATAAAATACGATTCCTCGGGTGCAGCGAGTAAACCGGAAGTTGCTATCGAACAGACTCTTTCAGTCCTCCTTCGACAATGTAACGATTCCCGTAACAGCAGACGAAGTAGCATCTTCGAATCTCTTTACGCGTCTACTTGCTCAGGAACGTTTGTCGTACAATGAACATACGCGTGTACGCGCAGCTCCGAGGAGAAAGTCTCGTACGACTTTTCACAATACAGCGAGACGGGAGGGGTGGGGGTAAAAAGCTCCCGGACGCGATTCCGATCGGATTTTACGCGACTTTTATCGCTCGGAATCAATCAAACGGAATAAAAGTAACGAGGGAACTAGGTATCGATAGAAGTAGAAGAGTACTATAACAATAGTGTTTTATAGCGTAGGACGATGCGGATTTCACGTCAACCGGATCGTCCGGATTCGAGTTAACGTTCCACGAAGAGAAACCTCTGTTTATGAAAATTCATGGTGACATTTTTCCTCCTTTTTTTATCGCCGTTTCGTTGCTTGAATTGTGAAGAAACGAGAGAAATTCTATTGAGCCAATGGCACCGCAAAAAAAGTTCAGGCTCAGCCAAAAAGTTGGAAGGAATTATATAGAGTACAAAAAAATGCATTATAATATTTTAGTGGTCTTTGGTCAGGGTGCTTCAAAACGGCCGTAGTTGGCAAAACAAAACTTCGTGCTTTCTTTTCTCCGTAAAAAATAAAAATATCTTAGTCGATAATTCACTTAAAAATAATTTATAATTCAATTTATTGTTTAATTTATTATTTTATAATATGCGTACATATTTATAGATCCTCTCCCCATAGAGGAAGGTTGAAGATTTTGGATTATTTTCTCAGATATTAAAAAGATCTATATTTGCAAAAGCCTGCAATATTCCATTTTTAGTAAACACGAATAAATGATTTTGATTTTAATATATCCTTTCTCTTATTCTTTATACATAATTGTATAAAATAATTCCCTACTTCTCCTGTTCTTGATCCTCCCATTTCCATCAACCTTCACCACTTGAGAGTATCCTCATAATTTTCAAAAAAAATGCCCTATCCATAGCGTTTGATCATCTCGACGCAAGCAAACCCAAACGAAATCAAAATTTGCTTAAAATCAAAGAAATTCGACAAAAAACTAACGCAACAAATACAAAAAAAAATTACAAATTCCGAATTTTTAAAACTCCGAAACTACAAATTTCCTAAAGGTCATGCCAGCAAAAGGTTCACGAAATTTGTCTGGGTGTGATTCTCAAAATCCCGAATTTGAATATTCCGAAACTACAAATTTTTTAAATTTTTGGTTCTGTTTGAGTTTGTTTGGGTTTGTTTAAACTGAAGGGTTTTTAATCAAACTAACGAACCCAAACAAACTCAAACAGAACCAAAAATTGACAAAATTTGTAGTTTCGGAATATTCAAATTCGGGATTTTGAGTCTTCTGGTCATTCGAAGTTCGGGTTTCCTACCCACTCCTTTCCATCTCATCCTCCTATTCCTCCACCGTTGTAATTCCACTGTCTCCCTCTTCCCGTCGCATCTTTCGCCCTCCGCAATTATAACTTCTTACCTGCGGTGACGAACGATAATATTGTTGGTAATGATGAATGGCTGTTGATAGAGGAGCTATGGGGGGTGGGTAAGGTTATCACGAAATGGGTGCTAGGCCGTACACACGAGGCTCGAATTCGAGGTGGCGTGAAAAGGTCTCGAGGATGGGCGATAGGGTACATGAAACGTGAAAAGGGGTTTGAAGGAGAGCGATCGTGAACAGAAGCAGCCCCTGCGAGCGTTTCCTACCCGTTTGCCATCGTCGTCGTCCTGGTGACGTTCAAGGGGTTGCGCGATAAAGCCTTCGAGAGTTTTCGTCGTACGAGTGTGCGCCGTGTAAACGTATACGCATTCAGGAAGAAGATAGGAGCAGAAGAGCGAAAGCACACGAGGAGCGAAAGCGCGGTGATGAACGGTCGCCCATCGCCCGTATAAATTAACTTCTCCGTGACAGTTAGATTAATTGTTCGTTACGAAGCTCGCTCGGGGGTGGACGATGCGCGCGGGTATACGCACGTCCAGACAATTCGCCCTTTCTCCATCGTAGATTCGCGTTTATGCCCTTTCTGTTTTCGTACATGCGCCGGATTCGAATTATCGATTGCCCATGCGCCTGTTTATCGTCTCTGACGACCCATCAGATGCTGAATCGATGCAACAATAAAGCTGAGGTCTTGAAACAACACTCCGGTACCTACTACAAGGGTTAGGGGTTGCGCTGCTTTCAAAGGGTTGGAAAAATGGACGGTTTTTATTGTTATTACTAGCAGCTGAAGAGTACATTGTAACAATAGCGATATGGTTTGGTTTTGGTTGTAAGGAAATGTTTATAAATTTCGTTTATCAGATTTTACAATTTTCTGTACAAGTTTTATGTAGCTATGTTGGTTGGCTTGATTGAAAACGTTATTTCACTTTTTTTGTTCATTTTTTTATTAAGAAAATATCATATACTCACCGATTAAATTTACCTACAATGGAAAATATTGAAAAGGTACATCGGATTTTTTTTTACATCGTCTTCTATTTGCTTACTTTAAAAAGGATTTAAAAAGTTATTTCACTTCTTTTCGTTTGTTTGTTTGATTAACAAAATATCATTTATTTACTGATTATATTTACAATAGAAAATATTGAAAATGTACATAGGATTTTTTTACGTCGTGTTTTATTTGCTTGCTTTTATGAGGTTTGTAAGAGGAACCATTTAGGGTGCAGTAGGGAAATACATGGAAATAATAGGTATATGGTTATTTAATAGTTAACCAATAGTCATCAAATATTTCGAAAAATGCTATTTTGTACAATATAGCGTATCAGATTTTTAACTAACCTGCTTGGCAAGTTTAAAAAAAGTTATTCCACTTCATTGTCTATATTTGTTTAGCCAATGATATCATTGCTTGAATAAAAATATTATAAGGTAAACACGATTTTTCGATAAGGCCAAAAGAAGCAAAAATATGATCCTGTTTTTTTCGTTTTTTCTTGGCGTTCTTTCCTTAACTTTGAAAAAATTTTACAAACATTATATTTAATAGAAGTTGGGAAGTAAATTGAAATTTGTTTTTAGACGATTGGATCAATTGGAGCACATTGGAGGTTGTTATTGATGAAAATTTTCATTTATGGAGGTAACACGAAATGACGCGAATTTGTTGAGTGCTGCTCTGTGGCATTTCGAGAATTTCAGAAATTGGAAATGCGCGATGAGATTGAAGAGGATTCGATCGACTTTGTCGCAATTATGTACATCGAGAGCAATTTTTGTTTCTCATATTTGTGCCATATTATATTTATGTTTGTCGCGTGTTTCTAGAATGGCGTACTTCAATTTGGTCGGATGGTCCTCTTCGCGTTGTATTGTTGGTGGTCCATCGGTGTTTGTTTGGGTTTCTCGAGGGTGCGGGAACGAGCCAAATAATTCCGAGTGATGTGCAGGTACGTATAAACAATATACATTGTATACAGGGTGACTGAAAATTCGATACATTTTTTCTCATTTGTAGTAAACAAAATCGTATAATATACTATACAATCACGATAGTAGCTATAGTTCAGTTTTAGTAGCAGTAGTTTCAGAAATGTTGAAGATTTAATATTTTTTGCTAATTGTTAATATATCTGGTTTTTAAACAAAAATACCAATTTAAATGAAAACCTATCATTCGTATCCGTATTCTAAAAAATTTGAAAATTTTTCTGACAGTCGAGCAATCAAAAACTCATTTGAGGTACGAAATAAATGCAATTTTTATGATATGTATGTAAAATCACAAGCCACGATGAAAAAAGAAACATAAGTTACATCCGCGGAAACGATAATGGTCTTAAAAAAAGTACAAAACGTTATACATAAATTACTGCAATAACTTTTTTATTTCGTCGGGTTTTTAAAACGGTACAGATGTACATGGGAAATATACGAGCTTCTTAAGTAATGAATCATCAAAAGTCGACAAACATTTCTAGGCAGAGTTGTCAGTTTCGATAATCTGACAAAATCTTTTTGACAACTTCCGGAAGCTCTTTTCAGTAACATTCAGGACGCTCTGTAATCCCGTAAATCTGTTACTACAGCGATTCATTTAATGTACTTTAATTTAATTAAATTAATCATACGACAGAATTTCGAAAACCATTAAGTCTTTGATAATTTGGAAACTAATTTTGGTCATATATTGGTTTGCATACAATATATGACCTTATTTATGACCTTATTATATGACTTTATTATATGACCTTATCTACAACAAAAAATTTCTACATTTAGCACTTCGCAAAAATGAAATGAATTACCAGTTACCCTGTCCACATTAGTTGTTCCTTTTTACGAACCGTTTATTTTCGTGACCGGACTGTCTTTCAGGTCAAATGTTTGAAAAATCACTTTTCCATAGAACCCAACAAAGTTTTTACCAAAAACCCAAAACCAAAACCCAAAAAATTTTTTTAAAGCGATTTTACAAATCCCTTGTTAATCATATTTCCTCGATCTCAGCACAAAGCCAAAAAAAGAAAACACGTGATTATAATTGTCACCCTATATCCATGAATTAGTTACAGAAAAAAAAAACGAACGTGCTTTATGGATTGATTCGCCCCTTTATTTTGCCAACGATTTCTGATGTCTCTCCTGTAGCCGCACTAATGATAACATTGGCGAGTCTCTTTTCCACCCCCCCACCCCCTTTCTCTCTTTCTCCAACTTTCGTGCTTATGTTTCTTTCCCCCTTAATACTTCTTGAACCCCTATCATAATTCGCAGCTTCTGCTTTTCTCGGTTTCCTCCTCTCTCGCTCCCTCATCATTGAGCTCTTCTCTTTCTCTCGTGTCTGGCCTAGAGTTCGAGGGTTGTTCGCACAATGCGGGCTCCTCACCGCAAAAGCCCCATCACGCACAAACACCCGGACAATCGCACATAGATATACATGTATCGAGAAAACGACGTTGGAGAAAGGAGAACAGATTCGTGACCAAGTCCTCGTAATATCAATAGACGAAAGATCCGCGTCGTTGGGCGATGGAATCGTCACGCTCAAATGTTTCTCGTGGATTTTCTGCGGAGCCACAAACGGACAGAGGAGTGTGGAGTGTGTAGTGGTATTATCCGTACCTATACGGGGTTAAACCTATTCCCGTGGGACGTTTCCTTGTCGGTCGCGATCGTGACGGGATCAAAGGGAACGTTTTGCCCTAATGATTGTCTCTCTGTCCTTCGGCAGAGCCTACGATCCTCTTAGCAACACACGAGCTCTCGTATCTTCTTGGGTATTCTCTAATCCGCGAGAAAATTACGTCACGCATTCCTGCGAATCAAAAGCCAAGTAGCTGATAACGAAAAAAACCGGCCATGTACGAGTCGGACTTGCGCACGAAGGGTTCCGTACCATTGACAAGGTAAACAACGGTAGGTACAAAATTTCATATTGTAACCTTTTTTTAGTTTCTCTTGTCCTAGGATCTCTCTGTAACTTAAGTGCCTACACGTTGCCATTATTGATATCGAGCAAAAAAGGTTAAAAAAATCACATTTTTTGTATGAGAGCCCCCCTTAAATGTTTATTTTATTTTGTTTCTAGTATGTGCTGTTATAGCGGCAGAAATACATAATTTGTGAAAATTTCAACTGTCTAGCTATCGCGGTTCTTGAGATAGAGCCTCGTGACAGACGGACGGACAAACAGCGAAATCTTAGTAATAGGGTCCCGTTTTTACCTTGTGGGTACGGAACCCTAAAAAGGGTATTGCTTGAATTCATAAGGGCAGTAGATGTATTGTATTCTCTAATCTAATTTCTAATCCGCGAGATAATTACGTCAAGCATTCCTACGAATCAAACCCCAAATAAAGTACCTGACCCATGTAAGGCCCAGTACCTAATAAAGCCCACGTTTCAAACATCAAAAACTACAAAATTAAACGGATTGAGCTCTCATCTTCGAGTGTCTAACTTTGAATATTAGCTCAAACTTAAAATAATTTGGCAAACCCAAACAAATTTGCAGTCGATAGAAGGCAGCACGTGAATGTATTCTAATTATATTCCTAATTTCATGAATTTATTCTAATTATATGTAGTGGTTTATCAGCACTATAAGCGCTGTTAGCAAAATTCAAGTTTGAAATTGAAGATTATATATTTGTTATATTTTTTTGTACGAAGTTACAACGGGTATGACCTTATTTGAACAATGGTCGGAATAAGGCCCAGAAGACGCTTTTTTAAAAAAGCTTATATTTATTGTTATTATTATTTTATTGTTGTTAATACATAGATTATTAAATAAATGATTAAATAAACATATTTGTTTTATTTCAACATTCATAGTTTTTTTGTACTTGAAAACCAATAAGGTGGGCCTTACATAGGTCAGGTAGCTTAGGTGATAACGAAAAAATGGCATTGCTTGAATTCATAACAGTAGATGTATTGGGGAAGGGTTATCCAGATGAGAACTTTGAAAAAGATTTATACAGAAAACACAATGGTCAATTCTATTCCTGCTGATTAGCGATCACTCCAAGCCCAAATGATCTTATTTTACAGAATCCAGGTAACCCTCTGATGCACTAAGAAGGTACCCTGTTATGGTGCCACCCTGATACGAGATAGGGGATACGGACTCTCAATGATTACCCAGCCCATGCTCCTCATTCCCCAATGAATTCCAAATCCATTGGGACTCCTCGATTATTTCTCAATTATTATATTATTCGTGATTGGTGGGAATACGAATGGGCAGCACGGGGTGCTCCGATGATGAAGTGTCGATGGCAATTTCGCCCGGAAAGCGGATTTACGAGGTCTCATACCCAAAACAGCTATTACGACTCGTCCTATATTTGTGCAGCACCAGACAACACAGCCCTCGCGATTCCTCGTCCCTTCTCGACTCTCCGAACAAATTTAGCGCGAAACAAGAAAGGAAATAGAAATGAAAAGGGCAGGGAAAAAGAGAGAGAGAGAGGAATAACGAGGGATAAGGAGAGATGGAAAAGTTGGTGAAGGCTACCAGAAAGTGGCGAAGAGGATAGAGAAATTCGTATATCTGAAAACTTTAACTACCTTACAGCTCATAACCCCGTTATGACCTTACTACCCAATTTCATTTATTATTTTCTTGTTCCCTGGTCAAGACAAATATTGTCTAGACATTAGAAGACTGCCATTTCTTTTTATCTCATTCCTTTCGAAAAATCGATTCACTCTCGCACCCTCAAGTCCTCTTCCTTCCACCCCTTTGTCCTCTACGATCTTTACCTTTCCAGCCTTCGTTTTATCTTTATGTTGTTGAAGACGGGATTGGCGTATACTCGGGATAAAATACAACGCAGGGTGCCGAGGGATGTGAAACTAAGCCCGTCCAAAGCGAAGGGTCTCGTGGCTTTCTTTTCCTATCGGTTACCCTGACGATGGTCACTTTTGTGCCGATTCATCGGTGACAACCACTTCACTCTGGACGATCTTCCTTCGGTTTTTCGCTTTCCTCGTACTCACCCGTTTCACCATCGTGATTATTTCCATCTCACATTGAGCCAACTCCTTGCAGAGGTAAAACCTCAAAGGAAAATTGCCAGGGCGAGCAGGCCCTTTTTTCGCCTTCATTTTATCCACCAGCAGAAGGCAAAGCGCGAGTTGTGTCTATAGGGCGGAAAACGGAGGGAGAAAGAGAGTAGATCGCAGCTACGAAACCAGCAGGCGACCCTCTTGTTATGTCAACGCTTTGGGGTGGCTTCTCTCAATGGATTCTCTTTCTTCTCTCGTCTTCTTCTTCTTGCTTGCTTGCGGTATGATCTTCCTCCGGCACTCCTCCACGTACCGATCTCGCTCCTCCAGCGATATGTTCAGACACCCACGAGCATGAAAATAACAAGCTCCGGGGAATAACGTCAACCCCAAATTTATTTATGGCCATACACGGTGAGGAACACGCGGGAGTAAATAACGCATCGATGGATGCTTTTCGACTCGTTCGGTTGGAATGTTCACGGAAAATACATACTTAATTGTGGATTTTCGTAGAAGAATTTTAGTAATATTTTAAAAAATTTTATTTTTAATTTTCAGTGATGTTTTTTTATTTTAGGGATATTTGTCTTTTAACAACGTTATACATAAACCCACCTGAAATGTTTAAATATTACTCGATCTCCCTACTTTATATTGGAAAAAACATTTTAATTAAAAAATAGGTACGGATTTATTACATTTTATTAATTGATATTGAATACAATTACATTTGTTGATACATAAGCAGTAGGGTAGACCGAGGCGAATCGGATCACTTTTTCTTGGAGGTTGAAGAAATCATACTAAAGTGTTATATAATGTTATTTTTATTGATAAAAACGTA
>JAPYZJ010001519.1:0-26844 GCA_030522765.1 Ophioninae sp. B BG-2022a | reverse complement strand
AATAACTTTACTGCCTTTTCGTAACCCATTTCTTTGGCTCTTACTGCTTCAACCATTTTTTATCATTGATTCATTATCCCACAACTTTCTCTTTGGCATCTAAAAAATAAAAGAAAAACATATTTCAAAAAATACCAGAAATACCCTTGTGAATAAGACGGAGTTCCAAATATCGTCCCCGGGACGATATTAGGACAACATGGGGGGACGATATTAAGAATTTACTAGTTGTGTCAATAACATCCGTCCAACAAAAAACACCTGTCATATCCCAAATGTTTTCCTAACGATTTCAATTTAATGCAAATACAACTCATTTTGTTGAAAAAATTATTTCAGTAAGTCAAATATATTAAGAACTAAATAATTCCGACAATATTTCAATCAAAAACTTATCTTGAACAATTTTTTCCTTCGTTAAATATCTTGTCACAGGAGCGCCGACACACTGCGAAATGATCGTAATAGCGGACTGAGGTCACTAACTTTAGATACTAGTTACCAAAACCAGATGGCGTTAGTTAGGAAAGAAGAAACCAACGGGGACGAAATTAGGTTCGGGGACGAATTTTGGCGACTGTACCTTATCAATTTTGTCAATTAAACAGCCCTAAAAATATTTGCGCCCGACCGCAAAAAATATTTGCAAGATTTTCGGCGCTTAAATTTACCGAAGGAAATTTGGGGAAAATAATAATTATTTTTGTAACGTCACAACGATGTAAACGGTTACGCAGTATTAGAAAAATACATACAATACCGAATATAGAACGAATATGTTGTTAACTGTCAAAAAGGCGTAACTTGCGTTACTCGAAGCGTTAAACTGTGCGCGAGCGTTTTTGTAAATGTGAAAAAGCGATTAATGTATTTATGTATTAGGTCGACTTCATAGATAGCCATTAGAGAGAACCCCCCTTCCACGCCTAGTGCATTAAGTTCTTGCGGAGATATCTCTAACCTTTTCTCGTTCGCCGCTTAACCCACTCGGTAAGAACGACAACAAAAAATTGTAAAGAGAATACGCGAATGCTGCCATCCATAGAACGTTTTTTCCGCTCTGAACTTACTGCGCAATCGCAGACAATTATTCTTAGAGGCTTTTCCATTTCTTTGCATGTTTCGGACAGTTGCGAATATTTAAAAGCTTAAATATGCAACTTTTTACAGCTACAATGTTGATCCAAAGAAGCGACGATTTATCGCGACCTTTGACACAGCAAACGAGGTGAATTAAAAATCTTACGACTTTCCAGTGTGCTGTAAGTGGAAGAGTCCCAACCGGTAAATTTTTTTTCATAAGTTGGGCATTGTTTTTCCGATGAGTGCTGTTCATAGAATTGAAACGTAATAGAAGCTGTACCATGTAATATGTCAGTGGAAGAGCGATAGCTGAAATTTGAATTTTGCATCGTTAAAAGGTATTTTTTTTTCTTTTTCACGATAACAAGAAAATATTACCCACCCGTTGTAGATCTCTGAACAAGGATCCTAAGAAAATGTCGTGAGTTTCGTAGCTTAAATCTGTCAAATTTTGAAAGCCGAAAAAAAGAAACGTTTTCATGAAATCTTAGCGATGAAAACCTCGGCATCGTCGATTAGGTGCGAATAAATGTATTGATATTCCATTTAGATAGAAAAGTATTTTCAATAATTACGGCCCTAGCAGAGTTTTTCTACCGTTCAACCTCTCCCGCATGAGTTATTTACAATGTCGATTATCCAGCGATCGTTTTTCGATGGTCACTGAATCAAACGACGCAGAGCTATTTCCTCACAGGTTATCCGTAATACCCAGCCAAGGGGCGTCCATCATTAGATCCGGTATGTCAATAATTGATGACGCTGAGAACGGGAGCAACGTTTATGAGCGTCCAATAACGAACGACGCGACGAGAGCCCGAAATCTTTTTTTCTCTCCCTCCACGTGCCTTCTCGTTCTCCCCTTTGTGTTCCGTATACCTCTTTGAATTCATCCGCGTGCTACATCGTCACAAAATCAAATGACGGATCTACGACGGCTCCGTATCGCTTTGATAGCAATTATCCATTCCCCCTCGTTTCCAATCGGCCTCAATCCCGTTTCTTTTTCCACTTATTATCTCTCGTTCCTGCCTCGTTTCCTCCACACATATATTTATCTCTCTTTGCACGACGACGACGACGAGATATGCCGTTTCTTCGCAACCTGTTCGGAGAGCCACCATCACGCAGTCAACCCACTCCCTACCCTCTCTCTCTCCCTTACTCGTTCCCCACCTTATATTTCTCGGCTCGATCTTGGTCCAACAGATCCCTCCTCCTCGATCGAGCTCACGCGAATTGCCCGCGTTTATAACCGAGTCCTCCGACTGAAAGTCCTCCTCGCGAAATTGCCCGTTATTACCAAGGTTACGTTTATCGATGCATCGATTCCGTTTACGTGCAACTTGCACGGTGCGCACCATCACCAAAGAATCTCAGACACCGCAATCTCCCTCTTATTCCGTCGACACGAAGCTGCCCTCTTTCAGATATATTCTGGGGCCAAAATTCTCGTTTCCTTCAGTCTCTTCGGCCCAAAAACGTTGCGAACGTAGCTTTCGAATCGATCGAAAAAATCAATTTAAAAATCATTTAATCGATAATAATCGAACGCGCCGAGGGGAAGCAGTCGATTCTTCTTCTTTGCATCTTCGAGAATTGATTCTTCGCCGGATAGCCAATCCGCAACTATCGCGCAAATGAACGTTATCAGGAAGCACGTGCTCAACAAAGCCGGGTTTTAATTAAGCGGATGCTTTTCTCTGCCGGAGATGAAAATAGTTTTGTTTCGGAGCGCAGCTCGCTGTTATCGTTCTCCGCTTCGAAAAATATTCTCTCCCATCTTATTTGCTCGCTATTCGCACTGGTGTGGCATTAGACCTGCGTGGATATCGCTTCTGGCAAGCCCCCCGGTGTAACGCAAAATACCGTCTACCTCTTCCTTCGTTTTTTCTTCAGTTCTTCGGCCTTTTCTCCAGTTTTCTTTCCTTCTTCGATGTACTCCTTGCGAAAGAGCGCACGTCTCGGGCGGTTGCACGCACAAACTACCCGAAACGAAATGTACTGACAGCAAATTGCCGGTTATTACGAGCGTTACACGTTTATCGATAAAACGCGCGTACGCGGTTATAAGCGCGCTTCGGCCTTTTCCACTTTCGTCCCCATTTTGGTAGCCTTGGCAGAACTCCGAGTCTCTCATTGTGCCCAACGGAGAATCGACGTATCTCTGGATAAAGTAACCGTTCCTCGTCCACGTAACAAGTCGCAACCTGCGATCGCGAACCAATTTTCCACAGGATTTTTCCTTTACGATACGAATCTTGAAATATCGTGCCCACCGACGGAATTATAAAACGGAGAGACTAGCTGAGGGTTATCGGAAGATGTAGAGAAAATCGATGTGTCGAGCGGAACTATCGCCTTTTCTAACGACTGATGCGCGCATTGCGGAAATGGGCGCAGGCTAACCCTTGGGATTTCCAACAAACGCAGGTCGTAAAGGATCACTGATGTTGATGGTCGCAAATCGTCGAAACGCTATGGGAATTCTTTTTGTCTTTTCATTATTATTTATAATTTTACATCAACTATTGTGGTTTTGGAATGCAGTGAACAATTATAACTCGAATTACTCTCACGCAGACACGTATTTTCTGTAGAAATTCCTGATCCGTTTTTCCAGAAGTTTTTTTGTACATTTACGATGAAAACGGAAAGCAACAAAAATATGGATTTAAAAAAAAGGTAAAGAAATTACAACGCGAAAGGACTTTTGTTCGAATCCAAAAACATAGATTCTAGGAACGAATGATTGTTTGCAAATTGAGGATAGGGTTGCAGTGTGCATCGTTGGGATTCAATGAAAACTAATATATCCAACTATTATTAGTTCTTGCACAATACACATCTGAAAAAACCATCATGAAATAGTAATAAGGAAATGAAAATGAAAAATAGAAGCCTCATTGCGTTTTAATATTACACGTACTGTATTTATCGAATTTACCCAAATCGTCAAAATAAATTTCACGTCTTGAACTTCCAGCGTTCTCGTGATGCAATCTTCACATCGCAAGGATGGATGCGCAGAGGAAAAAAACATCTCCTGAATCAATCGTATTGCGACAATCTCGCAGCTAAACTGCAATTAGTTTTACAGTACCATTTATTAGCATACGTGTGTATAAATAGCCTCTCACCCCATATCAAATAACGAGTCAATCAAATAATTCATGTAACTCGTATAAATCGAATATTAAATTGCTCGCGTACGTACGGGTAAGAGCCAACGACATGGACCCTTCGCGAAAGGGCTAAAGCGAAAAAATCGTTCGGGGGAATGGTAGGCCAAGCGGAAGAGCAAAAAGGAGGAGACGATGGGCGAAAACGAAAATGGTGGTGGTGGCACGGTCGGAGAGAGGATCAGCGGGAGAAGCAATAAGAAAAAGAAATAATAAAAAGGGTGAACTTTATACAGATACATGTACGCTCACGCACACACGCGGATAACGGAGCAGAAAGGATGGACGCGCCAAGCGGACGAGTAGCTCGCGCGTTCCTGCCGCGATGCCCTGCTGGCGAGTAGAGGTCGAAGAAAAGAGGGCCGCTGGAGGGAATGTGAAGAGGGTGGGGAGAGGGTTGAAGAAGCGCGGCGAAGGGCAGGAGGGGGATATCAAGAACGGACCTCCCAAGACGCGGCGAGATGGCGGATCATCATCGTCGCATCATCCGTGAGCCGAATACCCGAAGAAGGAACACTGGAAAAGAAAGGGCTCGCGACCTGATCTCCTCACGCATTATGAATTTTTGGGAAGTCGATCATCTCGTCCGATCCCTCCGGGAACCTCCACTCGCCCTCATCCTCTTTGCGATCGAACGATCGTGTCGCGCTTTGCCCGCCATCTTTTTGTAATTTTTATCCGATCTTGAGATAATTGATACCGACTATATCTGATCTTGCCTCTCCTGTTCTTTGGAGAAAGAGAAAGAGAGGGAGAGAGAGATTGATAGAAGGCAAGTAATCTAGAAATCGGGAACACGTTACGTTTTGATGGATTCGCAACTACGAAATGGGGCTAAAATTTGCGTCGTCGAAAAATAAGGAAATTTACGTTTTCAATTTCGTATTTTTATTATTATTGAAAATGATAAATCGCAGATGTATCCTGTACAATATGATTTTCTACGTCGCTGAATAAGAATTCTAAAAAATGTTTTCGTGATTTTCGTTGACCAAATCAGTGAAACGAAATTTGAAAAATAAAAAAAATCACTCTCGTCGCGTCCTTACGATTTCAATTAAAAATCCGGAATAATTGGAGCGGTGACAAATCATGTGCCCGCAAAACGAAAAATAAAAAATGGACATAAAAAATGAGGAACAAAATGAATGATAAAGCCGCCATGGGAAGGTAAGTAATAATCGTATATGGCGCTAGAAAATTGTTCGCGATAAACGTTAATAGCAAATGGAGGAAGGAAGAATTTTAGGGCCGTAAAGGCCCCATGCATAATCCGATCATACGCTTTCCTTATTCTGGAGCAGAGGGAAGGAAAAGTGTTGGCGCTCGTTAACGAAATACGACGACGTTTTAAACTGGCTTCTTTATCGTGTTTTGTGCGCTTAGCGATGAATTTTCGTCATGTATTGTGTACCATTTTGGCCATTTTGAGCGTGTACGCCGTACATATGCCGCAAGCACGAAAATTGTTTTCTCTGGAACATGAACACGCGATTTGAGTGTAGACAACATACATTACGCGTGTGGGTTTGAAATTTACTCGAGGTAGTACGTACATGCGGGCTCAATCCCTGATCTCTTTAGCCCTCGTTATTGATTTATCGCACGCAATCTTCGTTTCCGCGTGATGAATGTTTTCAGGAAATCGGCAGTTACGTTTCACCGCTATTTATTGCTACACGACGAACAGTTATTTACAAAAGAGATAGACAGAGCGAGAGAGAGAGGAAACAGTTACTAGAGATCGCTTGATTAATGGTTATTCCGTCCAGAATTGAATTCATTTGAATTTGTTCGAGTAAGCAAATACTGTGATGCAATCGAAACTCAAGGCATTACTCGATGGACAGTCGAGTAAAAAGTTAGTCGAAAATGGATGAATCGTAAACTTGAAAGTTTAAATCATATCGTACATGTTTAGCGTTGCAAATACCTTATTTCATAATAAACTAACACTTAGCAACGTTAATTTTTCAACTTTAAATAATAATTTAAATCGAATTCAATGACATCGTTATGTGTTTCATTGAGGTTTCGTCAGTGACAACACATCTGTTCTAACTGTCTAATAAAACAAATGTATCAATTTTTTATTTTGATTTAATTAAAGTGAAAAACATTAACTCATTCTTACGATAAACATTTATCTATTTTATAAATTGATAGCTAAGCGCGATGGCGCAGTCTATTTATTTGAATCTAAGCTTAATCAATAGCTTGTTCCTGAATCTTGATAATACGTTATCAGAATATGCGGCACTTTAGTTTCATCCCTTTTTCAACCGATTCAACGTTTTCAGAAACTGTTTGCCCATAGGCGACCGTGTTAGATTCCCTACGTTTATAACTTCTCAATTATTAAATGCAAAATTAAAAATCGTGTCTTTATCAACAATAAACGTAAATGTTCAAAACATTTTGGGATCTTCAATTAGCCAACAAAATTGAGTACATCAGAAGAAATATTTTTCATTGCGTTTCAACGATGAAAACAGCAATGTCGCGAAACGAAACCGCAACAAGTCGTAATTATGATTGCAACTATAGTAAACTTAAGAAAGATGGCGATGATCGGGTGATCGGCAATAAGTAAAAAAATCTTTCCAATAAAATCATCATTCTAAACATTCGAATGAAGAAGAAATTATACGAATATTCGGGTAACAAAGAAGAATAAAATTTTGTCGAAGGCAACGAAGGATTTTCGCGAGACTCGGTACAGCAATAATTGAAATTTCGGAATGATAAAGCATATCCTCCCGGTTGACTTAATAAAGCTCTCGGGGAAAGGAGCAATTGCAACGTCCATTGCTGTATTATACGCGCCATGTTCTTCGAAAGGATGGAAGGAGTGGCGGGGGAGGGTGAGATGCATTCGGGGTATTGCATGCACGTGTAGCCGAGCACGGATAGCAGAGCTCAGCGCGTTTCTCCCGAGGCTTTTCGGTATCCGTGACGACGTACGATATTGGTCCAACAGATATTAATTTCGGGGATGTAAGAGATATTTCAAGGTTCAGCTCTTGTACGCGCTTTATTCCCTCTGCGACGGTATCTTGGAAGGAGGGCGCCGCTCGTGGCGGGCGTGCACGGGGAAAGATAAGGCGGCGGGTTTTGCTCCGCAAGGCACGAACTTGTCGTAATCAATGGCCGACAATGTACAAGCAGCATACAGTGAATCAAACCGTTTAATCGGTTCGCGTTCGCACAAAAGCGACTACTAAAAGTCGGTTCCTCGAGATGAGATACTTTTTATCGATTCTTGTCTATTTTCTTCGTGCCCCAATGAACCTCAAGTTTGTGTCGTCATAAAATGTGTTTTTTTTATCAGGTATCTACAATCTGTAGAAATCTATATCTTCGATATTAATAGAAATAACGAGTTTTAGAAAAAAAAATTGTTTGACGCATTGTCAACGCTGTTAAAGTGTCCATTTGTTGCGGTGCAATAAAAAGCGCTTCTTTGATGTTCGGTTCCTGTAGTTTTATAAATAGCCTTTATATTTTACCTCGTTATATAAGTAAAAGATGTATTAATTTCGATTATAGATCTTCTTATCAAGATTAAAAAAATGTTTTCTGTAGGATAAAAGCACGAAATACAAGGGCTGATCCAAAAGTAATGATAATGAAAATAAAAACACGGTAAATAAAGTTAAAACAATAATTTATTTTCCACATAGTCTCTTAACAAAACAATACATTTAGTCCATCTTTTTTCGAAACCCAGGATTCCTTTTGAAAAAAATTTATTGTCCTGACCCTCCCAAAACGCCTCAACAGAGGCCATCACTTCGCTAGCGTCTTCAAATTTCTTGCCTCTGAGGTGTCCTTGAGCCGAGGAAAAAGGTAGAAGTCACTAGGAGCCAGATCTGACGAATAGGGAGGGTGTTTGAGCAATTTGAATCCCGTTTCTTGAATGGCAGCCATCGCAACTGCGGCTCCATGTTGATGTTATCTCTTCGACAGCTCGGATTCAAATGAATGTATCTCCCGGAAATCGCGACCTATTTATATGATTTTTTAGGCTGAAGTAGTGAGTATATAAGCAAGCAAAAAAAAAATTTGTTTGGATTTTTATGCGGACCTGAATTAACCGATTATCATTACTTTTGGATCATCACTCGTAATTAGTATTGAAAATATTTCGTTGAATTCTAACGACACAAACTTCAAGATGACCAACGCCATGGTGAAAATCCAAGACTGTAGACATTATTATGTAAATACATGTTTTTATCTCATATTGAGATGCTTGACCTAAAAATAATTGCTTCCGGGTTTTCCCTGCACTGCTGGATCAAGATTCGTCCAGTGGAACGGAAGGAATTGCAATTTTTCTATTTAAAGGACAGAGGAGAGAAATGTCCTCTAGTACTTTAGGAAAGTGGTTCGATAAATAATTGAACTCGCATAGTTAGAAAATCTCTATAGTAGCCAGTCCCCAAAACTCTGAGAACGTTAATCAAAATTCAGAAAGCGATCCAAAATTTAGATTGTTGTCTCGTGTCATCAAGATATCCAAATATCTTCGTTAAAAAGTATCTTCAGCAAGCATCTAATGTAAAGTGCTTCCTTTTTTCCTGTTCTGGTGATTATGATAATCAGTATTAATTAAAGTACACAGTTTAATCGATGTTTGTTACTTCATAAATAAAAATATGTTTCCCGTAACAAGCCTGCCACACAATCTTAACGACGATACGAGCCTAAAATCCATTCGCGACATGCACGCGAACGAAATTTCCCATGTACACGCGATCAAAACGACAGTCTCTTATAAGCAGATCTCATACGTTGTTATCTCAACTGGACAGGTCATCGTTGGATACCTCCTCTCAAATGGATACGTATGTAACTGCAAGGAGGCACAATTTGTTATTCGGAATATGAAATATCGATATCGGCGATAGCAATAAGCAATTGGGTGGGGAAAACCTATGAATTTTGGATTCATTGGTATCGGCGAGGTGCAATATGTCGACAGGCTGGTGTATATATGTGGGCCGACGAAGGGAGAGGTAACGGGAGAGGCGCAACGGCAAACGCGTATAGAGAGTCGAGGCAGTGGAGCAGCGAGACAGAAATAAAAATGTTTGCTGGAAAAGCGGTAGAGGGAAATCGAGAAAAAAACGAAGCAGTTCTCGATACGTTGGATCGCAAGGGGAGGGGGCTAGCAAGAGAGGGAAGGAGAATGAACAAGGGGGTGGAAGTTGTGAGGGATGTGCCGCACATATGGCGACTATATATTTCTCTCTTCCTCTTCCTCTTTCTCGCTACGAACATCCATATACACGTAGCCCAACACACGTTGTCCCGTTTGCTGGTGCGGTGACCGCGTGGGCTCTGGAAGCTTCGATGCTTTACGAGTTTTCGGGTAAATTGGCGAATTGTAAAGCCGGTGTGAGCCCGAGAGAGCCCAGCACGAGGAGGTCTAATCAGGGGGAATTGTTGCGGATGTGGGCGTTTGTTACCAGAGTATCGAACACCAGCACGCAACAGCCGAAAGAGTCACTATGGAAACTAGGTAACTCGATACTGCAGGGATTCCCTCCCTAACTCTCTCTCTCTCTCCCTGGTATTGTCGTTAACTCACTGGCTGAACGGAGGTCTCGTCTCCCGTTCGTCTGCTGAAGTTTTGCATTCCATCAGGGAGGGGTACTTTGAAACCTCCCCCAGTGTCCCGGGCGTTGCATTCGAGACGACAGCTATGGACGACAGAGAGATTCTTTTTCGTCCACCGGGACGACATGGCGCCCGTTCAACATCTGTCGTTCTAGTTTCAACGTCCGGAGAGGGCCGAATTCTCGTATATATCGGTATAGCTCTGCCTCGAAGCTACGAGAATTCGTGTACCCCTAATTTTCGGAATGGAGACTTCAGAATGGCTCGTTACTCGTATTTCGACGTGAAGATTAACGACCCTCCCCCTGCTACTGTACTGCACCTTTTTTCTTCTTTCCAGCGGATAAACTGCATCAATCCTTGAATAGGTTGATAACAAGAGTGATAAAGGGAATAACAGGAAGCTGAACGTTATGAACAAGCGAATGGTCGATGAGTAAACACATCGAATACACTTGGGAAAAAGCTCGATTCTAGTCTTACCGGTTAATCGCAAATGACCTTTTTTTTTAAACAGAATTAAAATTAGAGAAGTTCCTAGGTTGCCTGTCCAATTTGGATCGTTCTTTTCGTGTCTTCAGGAAATCCAAGCGTTGATCGGTTGCGCTTTGATAGCTTAATTTCAGCCGTTGGCGAAATTGGGAACGAATGGCGGATATGCACTGTCCTCTTTCATCCATGCAGTCAGACTTCTGTATTCCGCAACAATTGCGCATAAACTGCTAGCGTTCGAGCCCCCCGCGGACGGATAATGCACCCAATAAGGTCTGCCAACGACTGGTTGGCGCGAGCTAATTTATGCGAAATTATGGAAGCCGAGTGTGCTGGCAATCGTTTGTGGAAGCGGAGCAAGTGAAAGAATAGTGCTAAAGAAGCTTAAAAACTCGTGATACCTGGAGCACGCAGCGCTAGTCGAAACTCCGTGCAGAGCTCTAAACAATGCACACGTGCACGATCAACCGACGTGGAACTGCACACGGTGGAGTCGTGTCCGAGCTGTTGTCGGCCTCTCACGCCATATCTAGATTCGCCTTCTCCATCCCCGACTGGCGATATGAATGTCTTTATTAGCGAGCACCTTTTCTCCTTCTCCTAAGCACGCGTGCATGCGCCGAGACCAGCAACGTAACGAAACGGTGCTCTTTGGAATACCGACGCGATATACGGGTCTCTGACTCCGTAATAAGTCCCGGAACGTGGATATAAGCGAAGCGAGCTCGGCGGGAGAGCGAGAAGGGAAGGAGGCCTAAGAGAGGTCGAGGGAGGCCCCACGATAATATTGGAGTCCGCGGATCAAGAGGTGAGCGACTAAGAAAGAGTGTGTCGAACGAAACCAAAAAGACGAAGGTAGAGGAAAGCGGCGTGTAGAAACGGGAGTCGTGGGTGATTCACGGGATTCGCGAGCGCTTCGTGGTCACAGTATCAAAAAGGCAAATCTTTCCCTCCGCGTATGTGTATTTTCTACCCGTATACATACACTTTTATACATATTTGCATGTATAGAAAGCCGCGACTTTTCTGCACGCGCTCAATCCACGAGTTTAGTCTCTCACGAAGCGCATACTTTTTTTCCACTCTCCTTGCCCCTCGCCCCGTTATTTCTGCGCTCTCCGATCCCCCATGCGCGGACAGAAGTGGAGCATTCTCGGTAACGAATAAATATCGAAGTCTCTTGCACTCGCGGATAAAACGCGATAGCTGTTGAAGCGGAAAGGGAAGACGGCGAAGGAGAAGGGAACAGGAGAGAAGAGAAAATCGTGGAAGTGTCCAAGTTAATTGGTATACGCGTGCGATTGTATCGCGAGTAGTTGAAAATATACGAGGATTCTGAGCTTGCGTGGGCAAGGCACTCTTTGCGCGGAGACCTTTCCTTCTCTCTCCCTTCTCATCGAGGTATCCGGCTGCTCGACGTTTCTACCGGTACCACTGATTTTCTTCGTCTAGGTAGGAGCTGTCGTTGGGAGCTAACCGAGCGATCAGCCACGTTTCAACGATCCCCCTTTCGATTTAACGGAAGAGTACGCGAGGACCGAATGAGCCAACGATCGGAACGAAGAGACACGAGCAACGCGTTGTGACGGAAGAAAAAACAACGATCGTAAATCAGCCATCATTTATTGACTTCGCGTTCGCTAGGTCCAGCGTCCGGAACGTGCGTGTCTTGCGTGACAAAAGGATCTCTTTCTCTCTATCTTTCCTCGTTTCGTTCGCAAAAGTCCAGTCTGTATTTATCGACTAGCGGCGAGTAAATAACGTCCGACATGTGGACAAGAGCTTCGAGAATTCGCCTAAATCAATTCGATCCTCGTAAAGTTGTAATTAGTGGTGGACACAGCGTGTATTTCAGTTCAGGCAAGATCTATCGCGTCCATGTGTGCTTCTTGCTCGACTCCGAGGGCAGGAAATGGGGAGCCTTAGGACTCGCAGTCTCAAAGGTTTAGTTACGCCAGAGTAACGTACGCAGAACGGTCTAGTTTGAAACACGAATACGGGAAGTGTTCCCTGTTTAGCTCGGGTTATCACAGTTGCTGCGGCGTACGTAGAAAGCGTTTGCGGGGAATCCAGTTTCGGTTTCGGTCTAGAGGTGGCCGTTTGGAACTTCCGGGTGGAAGATCGTAAACCGCTCGGGGTTAAAGTTTCGATAGCAATGCTGCACTTGGCGAAATGGGCAAAGCAATGTGGCACCAAAGTTGACCATTGTCGACGTGTCCTGGCGAATCTACTTGACCCGGCAAGATTTCAAAGTAACTCTACGCTGCCTGACTGATCTTCATTGCGGATTGTCCGTCATTGCCGCAACCCCATCCTATTACGGTCCAACAAGGGGAAGATCAAAACCCAGATGTAGTCTTGGACACGGTGTTTCGTGAGCTGCGAGAGGAAGGGAGAACAAGGGCTGCAGGGTGATCATATTGTGCCCATTAACATGGCCAAAAGTTGGCGTTGGTGAGAGAAGAGCAGGAGCACACGATGGTAGCTGGAGAGAGCAACCGCCAAGCCTTTAAGCCGCGGCGGGAAGTTTCCCACTGATCCTCGGCGCGGAGAACCATCGCACACATACAGATACTGGCGCACAAACGCACACTCCCAGACCGAAAGTCAGAGCGAGTTTGCTCGCTCGCGCTCTCCCGGTGTATACACCCCGCGCTCGCGAGGCTTAAGCCCTGGGATTCCCGAGTTACTGCCGTCATGGCACCAACCATGCACCAACGACCAGAGAAGGATAAAATAGAGATTGGCTACAGAAGTGCGAGTGAGATAACGCGAAATTCCTATAGATATGCTAACACCTAGAACGCCATTCGTGAGCGGAAAATCTGGCGGTGTGGGGGTGTGGTGTGGCATGGTGGAGATGCACCATATAGTAGGCTGGCTCAACTCGCCCGTGCTCCAGCAGGCTGCACCGAACTGTAAAAGCCCGCCGTAGGCATTTGTCTCTCTCCCGCGCAGTTTCACCGCAGTCCTCCACTATCCTCCACCCTTCCCATCTTTCGCACCCCTTCTATTCACTGGCTCCGTTGCAACTCCCCTTCTGTAATGTTCCATCGCATTTGCTCACTCACTTACCACCGTGAATTTCACGCTCATAGCGATCATGGCACTCTTGACGGTCGTCTCTCCATATATCTATTCCGGCTTCATCGGTCAAATATTTCCGAATGATTGTGGCTTTCGTTAGTTCCGGATAGTGGGGATCCGCTTAAAGTTTGTATCTTTGGAAGACGAAGAATGGGAAATTGATATCTAGGGAATTCTTATATTTTAACTTTATCTCCACCATCATACTACATATTTCTTGGCAGATTTTCAAAACCGCAGTTTCAAAAATAGTTTAAATGTTCCACTGGCTGAAACTGCTAAAAAAATGCAATTCGTTGCGATATAACTGTTTCCGCGTTTAACTGATAAATGTTACGAGCTAATCGAGGGGGACGGGTACACGATACAGGAACACGATACAAAGATCGATTCGCTTGAATTGAATTTTACTAGCCTATCAAAGCTACTTGAGCAGTGAAATGGATGTCCTGCCAAATGAAATGGTTGTAAAATGATAATGAAACAGTTTATTCTAAGGTTATTTCGTTCAACGCCGGTACAACTATATTCGATTAGAAAATATATATATTCCACATAAATCACATAAACTCTGTGAAAATACATGATAAATCCACATTTAATTGTCAAATTGGTGGTTATTGGCGCAATTCCATTTCTCCGTTTCTCCATCTGTGTTTATTACATTTCAAGGACCATTCGCTACGCAACGGCAATCACTGTGGTCTACGGTCTCTCGGTCTCTTTCCATCTCCCTCGTGTTTGCCTCCGATCTCTGCGCGAGCCGATAGAGCAACGCCGCGGTAGCGGAGAGCACACAGCCCAACGATCTAGTGCATCCCTATCACGACAACGATCGTTCTCCGCGGCGGGACTAGCGGTAGCCGATATTTACGGGCGTTACACCAAACTATACACGCGCATACACACCTAAACACTACGCGATATCCCGATACCTGTGCGTACACACGCGGGCCTATCTGTATGACATAGCTTCGGGGATCGGAGTCTCTGGGACTGCTACGGTGTCTATACACGTTGCAGTAGTTAAATTGTCGATAATAAATGTGCGTTGAGGGAGTGATTATCGAAAGAGGGAGTATCCGAGTTTGTACGAGCGCGGAAGGAGTTTGTGGAGAATCTCCAGTGTGTTCGGAAAGTCCCAGCAGTCGTACAAGACGGGCCTTTCATCGGGTCGCTCGTAAAGCAAATTATCACGTTCAACTTTCGGACAAAAGGTCAACAGGGGCAAGTTTGCTCCGCGGGGTTGTCTCATCGATATCTCCGATCATGAAACGCTAACGATACGGATTCCATAACGGTTTTCGAGATGCAAAGTAATCGGGTGAAATCGGTGCGGAAACGATTGGTATTTTTCTTTATCGCCCGAGACGATAATACGCCCAGTTGATTTTTTTTTTCGGTGGAATCAAGATTGAACAGAGTCACGGAAGTATCTCGGTGGATCTCTTCACGACCTGCCATTACGGAGAGAGTCCGCCCGCTCTCCTGACGAGTATGTGTGTGTGTCCAAGGAGAGCTTACTGGTCCGAAGGGTCGGCAAGTTAAGCCGAGGGGTCGTCATTATCGCGGTCGAACGGGGTCAGTCCAATTACGAGCAAGTCCGCAAAGAGCCACACGGAACTTTCAGATCCGCTCTCTTTATGTCTCTTTTTTATCACGCATACACACACGCGCGCGCACGTATGAAGGTACCTCATTCACAGAGACAAAAAGGTAGAAATTCGGAGAGGAAACCTTCTATACACAAAGTCACTTCGCCCTCGTCCATTTCCTCCCCTTCTACCCTTTCGCCATTCTGCAACTCGCTAATCTTTTTTCCCTCGACTTTTTGTCTCCCCCCACTCCCTCCGCAGTCTTTCGTTTCTTTTACCCTCGGTAAAAGAGGCCGCGCGCTAGTTTATTTATACCGAATCAGCGTTGCGTACCGCAAAGTTTCGCGATGGCCGATAAGGCAGTCGCGAGATCCCTGTCTCCCTCTCCCCCGATTCGCGAAATAAAGTATCCTATAAGTACGTATTACGTATACAGCTGTATTACTATAATTCAGGCCTCCCTCGTATGTGCTTGCGATCACATTTATATGTGTGCATAATATCGTCTGTGTATTTGCTCGCACACGTTGAAAGTCCGGGTATTCGTATTATTCGAGTCTGTAATTAAAAGTACTTGCCCTCGGGACGGTAATTAAAAATCGCCGATTCGCGGGGGCCTTCGAGATTAATCGGAGAACGCGTTATCGCCAGGTCGTCGGTACGTGCAGTGGCACGTACTCTCGGTTGCCTTCTTGATAGAAAAAGACTGAAAAAAATACACCGCGAGCGTGGAATATGTGAGAGGGAGAAAGAAAGAGAGAAAGGAAGGCGAACAAAAAAACAGTAAGGGAAATCGCCAACAATCTGATTACATTTGCATGAGACACCCAGCAGGTCGCACGAAATCTTGATACGCGCAAGGGTAGGCAGCGATGTATATGTACATCTGGTTACTGCATCACTTGAGAAGACTACAGATGACACGTAAAAACGCGGGCGATGCGAGATGAGATGAATTGCTTAGAACAAAAAAGAAAACGAAAAAAATTGTTTGGTCGAAAGATGAAAAAATGACCAATTTTGTAGTGAGCTATTTTCGTATTGGTTTGGTTCAACTTAACAACTTTAGTTTTCAACTTTCGTTAAATTTAACAGAGGGACCAAGCCAATTGGCTGCAAATGGTCCTCTGAAAATGGCCCATTTGCAAGACTCGTAATTCAAAACGTACACGATTGCAGCTGAGAAAGGGAAGCTCAAAGATACGTATGATTTTGGAAAGTACAGTCACGAATGCAATCTCGACAGGGAGCCAATTTTGAACGAATGGATGCAGGGAACTCGTCCAAGGGCCAGATGTACCAGGAGTTGGCATGCAATCCCCCATATACCAACGGCAACACAGAAACAGTGCAGGCGGATATAGTAGCAGCGTAGCTTTTTTCATGGTAGAAGGAAAAATAGAAAGTGCGCGCCCGTAGATCGCAAAGCGTATTCACGGTTTCCTAAGCTTCATGCAAGGCAAATCAAGCCCCTTGCTCTTTTTCCGTACCCTCACAAGGCTTCTATACTGCCTCGCTTTTTTCCTCACTGGCAGAAGGCGCGACGAGAGCTCTCCTCTTGGATTCTGCTCTGTACCAGCGTGGAAAGACCTTTTACTTATATTTAAATTTTTAACTGGGAAACAAAGAGAGAGAGAGAGAGAAAGAGAAAGAGAGGGCGAAAGAGGCTGGAAGACTCGAGAGTAGTACCCCCACGTAACTATCTGAGTATCACGAGGAAAACCGAGCAATTCTTTCCAGCCATCCTTTTCTCGTGCAAAAAGAGTTTCTCACACTGCTTTGCGTATAGATTTTGCTGACTCGTATGTTTTGTACCGCGGAAGAGTCTCCCGTGCGCATTTGCAAATGAGGAAGCTCTCGGCTCGTTTCAAAACGTATATACTCTCCGGACGTGGAGGCACGGCGTAGCCGCGGTATCGCGAACCCTGTCTCAACCCCGAGTCGATTCGACTTAACCCAAATGGAATCAGGCTACACTTAAACGAATTGCGCAAAGAAAATAAATCTTTGAGGGAGATGTTAGTTGTATTTGTACAAAGCTACACTTTCTTGGGGCGAATATACGTACACGCATACATCATGAAGAACATCGCGGCACGAAGGATTGATTTGCATATTGAAAGTGGAGAGGCGTACAGAAGCCATTATTGACTCAATTCGATCGGGTTCGCTTGGTATCGTTGTTAGTCATGAGGGTGGGAGAAAAGGGTGAGAGCGAGTGAGTCTAAAGTCAGTGGGATGATGGTATACAGGCACTCGGTTCGATTGGCTATCGCTACAAATGAGATTCCGGCATCGACAGCCTCAAAAATAAATCGTACAGCCTCCCTGAAAAAACAAATACGCAAAAAAACCCAAAAATATGTAGGATATCCTTGCGCATTTTTTACCGCTCCTATAAGTAAGACTAATGGCTCCCGGAAGCCCTGGGGGCCTCGAATCGAACCCCACTGAATTATTGTAGTTTCGCGATTCAAAGTATACCGAGGCTAGCGCAAGGGATGCTCTCCATTGAAGGCTTTTTCATAAAATCGTTAAAACACCGAGGTGGGGGAATTTCGTCCGAGAGGAACGCCCAGAACAGTTTTCCCCAGAGGTTATCAAGCCCGCTGGATCACGAGGATAACACCCAAGGTGGCGGAGAGTGGACTCGATAAATTGCTCAGAGGGAGGACCGTCAGGCGCGATACATACGTTCCCCAGATACAAAACGGCCACCCTATTTTCTTTGAGCATCTGTCTATCAATATATATACGCAAGTGGAATGGGATCCAATATCTTGTGGTCTTTCCGGTCACCAGACGCCTTTCTCGGCGCGTGCGAGGCAGAGTTCGTGCAGTAATTAAAGTCAGCGCGTATACGATTCTGGGGAATCCGCGCGAGGGGTAACCGACTGGATGATGGTGGATCGGCTGCTGTGGTAGCAGGTCCATTGGGACTTTCAATATACGGCAGTAACGTGTTGGACGTGAACTTTACTGGTATACGCGTATACACGTGGAGGGTGGCCTGTATCGTTTACCGGACTACGCTAGGGAACCCTCGCGGGTGATGGGGTGATGTATCGGCCAATAAACTGACGTAGCGTCCGATGTCCGAAATGGCTGTGGAATCGACGCCATTATTGGATTAGTCTCTGCCAGAGACTGGCAGAACGTTTCTTTTCCCTGTGTCATACAATTCACGCTCCTCCTGCTTTCCGTTGGACATTGCGGAGAGGATTCCTTGGCAAACCGCGAGGAGCATGCGGTACGTGAGCTCCGAAGGAAACGGAATAACGGAAATGTTCACAAAAGATGTCATCAACGACAGGCACTTAGGGCGTGGAGGACAGCGCCAGTTTCTCTCATAAACTCCAATGAGAAAGCAGTAAAGATCTTGGGATAGTTTTCTCCTTCAGGCCGAAATGAAGCGGACTTCGGGGTCATGCAAACACTATAGCGAGCATCACAATGAATTGTGAGGCAGTGCAAAAGCTATAACCAATATCAAAAAGTATTTTCGTCTTTGAGTATCTTTTTTCGAGGGGTTTATTGAAAAAGGCTGGATTGCCACCATCTCGCACGCGTGAAGAATGCAATACAAGGAGACGATGACGAGAAATCGGATAATGACGTATATGACAGCCGAAGCACTTGGATATGATGACCATAAAAGTCGATATCAGGCTCCCGGTTATCCGACTGTTGCGCAGGAATCGCTACACTTGGTCACGACAAGAGATTATGCGCGAGTGGCATTCGTTGCATGACCGCAAAATTGCACTTAATTAAGTCCAATCGTAACGATCCGATCATTCTTTCTCGGTTTTAATTATTAGCGAACGAGTACAGTTCTCCATCTTTAAATGGTAAGAGGAGCAAGTGCCAATGTACCGGCAAATAAAGAAAAGTTCACATTCATTTGCCCGTTGAATCGGACGGACGATTCTCATTGGCAGTCGTCCATGGGTAGCAGTCGACTCTCGGTTTGTGCGCCAAAAGCTGTTGTTGCACGGACCCGAAATGGCAATTAATCCTGATGATCCCTCCTCTTTTTCCTTCCGCCAACGCACCTATTTTTTCTTTGTCTTACTAGCCCTAAAATTGACAGAGTGATGAAAAAACGCCGTCATATTTGCCGGGTGCAATAAAAACACCAAGGTACATCGAAAACTTCTCGTGATTTGCTCGAGAAAGGTAAACGGCGCAACGCTCCCGAGGCATTTCGACCCCTCATAAATTGCCTCGCTCTCTCTAAACCCCGAGCTCTCATTGCCACTATGCAGTCCTCTATCTTCTTTCGTGGCTTCGTTTTTTTTTTATTCTCGTTTTTGTCCGTGTACCCTCCGCTCGCAGGAGTCCTTTTCGTGACGGAAGAACTCTCCCTTGGGCCGAAGAGACATCGGTGAAAGTTGCGGAAACAATGCGAGGAACGCAAAAAAATACGTAAGGAGGAGAAAAAAAGCGAAGGGTGCCTGACGAACCGAGAGAAAAAAAACGAAGCGTAACTAACAGGGGATGGACGAAAGGAGAAAGTGGAGAAAGTTCCATCGAACCTGCTGAACGCCGAAGTGTCGCGAGTCCGGCGATTTCGTGTTAAAAAAAAAGAAACCCGATTTTACTAGGATAGTCGATGATTCTTTAATAGCAGCGACAACCAGAACGGATTCTTAAGGGAAACCTAATACCAAAAAGGTCACACATACCTCGCACTGTAGAAACTCCTTGAAAAGGAAAATCATTCGTACACGAGATAACCCAATAATGAATAACGGTCCCCCAGAATCAGCGGCGCAGACCAACGTCCGGAAGCGAGTTGAGAAAGATCAGGGTATAATTGAAAGCGCTGAACCCTCCACAACTCACTCTGAACCTTGAATGGCGTTTTAGGAAGAAAGAAGTACTGCTGCACGAACGGATGTGACCTACAAAAAGGAGGGAGCACCGCAAGAGAACAAAGGATTTCCAGACCCGGTTCTGGAACGCAAAAGGGGTGGTTTTACGGTGCACTCGTGGTGGTAAAAACTTGAGAATGGTCAGGAATACGCGTCCGCGCAGCGTGAAAGATAGATGGAGAGAGGCAGGACTGGCTGGAATATATGCCATAGTTGAGGAGGCAGCCGAGGAGTTTACTGGACGGTAATGCCAGCGGTAGGGGTCAAACGATCAAAAGCAGCCCTTTAGCTTCGGAAGGGATCTCATTATGACTTGTCTGTTTCCTTCACACGTGTGAAGGGAACACACTCTCTGGCGAGAGACTTTCATCGCGACTAACTATAATTCGATCGTTTCGAGGGGTTATTCTTGCGCATTTGATAGCCATACGTTAGCAGTTGCCTCGAGAGAAACACGAGATAGCCTCGAGTATAAACAAATGTTTGTATGACCAGCAGAACAAGAAAAAGAAGATGAAGCAAAGGAATACGTTACTCCATATAATCGTCATCATACAAGTGTGCCCGATATTAATACATACGAGTATATTCGTGTAAAAAAAAAACGCAGACTTCACTACAACACCGCGACACAAAATTGCAACGATCGTTAATCGCGAATCTTTCGCCGCGGAGCATATTCCTAAGCTCGTAAAGCGTTCGGGTGGTCTTGAGGCGAATATCTCGTATAATCGCTCGAACTCATATACCCACATATACCCAGAAACTCATATTTGATATATAAACATATACACAAGGATACAGCGGGGTCTGGAAGAGCAGTACAAGAAAAGGCTGGAGCAGGTACGTATGAGAGATTGAGACAGAGAATGATGAAGGGTGGAAAGATAAGAGGAACGAAAAGTGGGAGAGACAAAGATGGAAATGTAACCCGTGAAGAGTGGGGCTGCAGAGAAATGATTTGTGCGGAATGAAATGGTACCTATGATCGTGGGAGGGCGTATCTTTCGCAGCTCTTTGCTCTTTTATTCCCTCTTCGTTTTCGTTTGGAGCGCATAGCCCTCTCGCGGGCAACGTGTTCCGAATACCTTGCACATTTTCGATCCTACGCTTCTGGGAGCAACGTACCTCGAAGAAGTTCGGGGATAGGGTAAGGGGTGAAAAAGGCCATCACGGAAGATAGATCTTTGAGAAATAAAGTTCCAGAGTTTCTGAGCAACTGGCGAACTGTAGAGGACCTTGATCTTTTCTTTCTTCCAACTGACGATCGTGCTCGCTGTGAATCGGCAATCCGGTTATTCATGAAATATCATCATTCAGCCCGTCCATCAATTACTTGGCTCGGCCGACGATATACGACGGAGAGGTCAAGCACACTACCTTCTCTTCTCATCATTATGGGTAGCAATGCATCAGGATGACCGGAAGGCGACTCGGTATAATTCGATCTCTCTCCCCAGCGGCAAACGCTGCCCTCTTATGATCGTTATTGGTATCAGGTGACACGAGAAGAGACGCAGGGGAGAGTCCAAACCTTTAGACCCTTTAGTGCTCAATACCTTCCGTGGTGTGTACGTATGAAAACGGGCGCACACAAGCAACAAACCAGTCAACCAACGAGCCACGACAAAAAGCACACTCAGCAAAGAAACCTCTCTCTCTCTCTCTTCCTTGAGAGGCTGAAAGTTTTGAGATACCTGCACGAGTTTGCCCGAAAGGCACGCAATACACGCAATGCTATGGGGGAACCGTCGGGGCCATTGGATGAAGAAAATAAATAAATAATCGATGACCGGCGGCTGTGGCGATCCGGTGTGTTGAATACAGCCGAGGCCGAGCCTCCCCGAAGCACTTCACTTCTTCCCTCCGCCCTCCTCCGTCTCTCACCGTCGCGAAAGGGCCTCGCGAATCTCTCCTCTTTCTCTTCGGACGCTCTGGCCCGAAACCCAATTAAGAAATGTTTTGTCCGCGTCGGTTAAGGGTAAGGGTATGGAGGACGACGCAGCCGGCATATATGCGAACGCGCGCCACCAGAAAGCAAGAAGGCCTGGAAGAAGACGAGGAAGAAGAGGATAAGTCGCGGAGGACGAAACGGGAGAAAGAGGAGAAGAGGAACAAAGAGAGAGAGAGAGAGAGGTCGCGAAGGGAGGCGACGAGTAGCAGAAGTAGCAGCTTCACTGCCGGAGGGGTATGAGGACGACATCGACGAGAATCAGGGAGAACGGCGAGGGGGATGAGACGGGCGGAAAGCGGGAGAAATAAGAAGTTGAGGAATAAATCAAAGCAATGGAGAGGAGCGGGTCCCGAGGGACGAAGGGGGATCACTATTGCTACCTACTTCTTCTTCTGCTTCGCGTGCTAGGACTCAAAAGAGGAGAAGTGAGAATAAGAGCAAGACGAGAAGAAGTGGAGGAAAAGAACATTGCGGTCTCGCCGATCGGGTATCCCAGCGTGGTATCTTCACTGCTGCCAGTATCGGTATGCTCACATTTCAAATCGATCGATGTGGATGTTGCTTCGAATCAGGATGCGTTTTATAAGTTCTGTCGTGTGCATTTTGGCGAAAGGAAGAGAGCGGGAGAGAGACAGTGAGATGTACGTATATGTGTACACAAAAGCAACGTTATTATATGAAGCACTCGTTCTCGCGGGCGCGGCATATTCACGAACGCCCCAACGAACACGGCAGCTGTTTGAGCGAGCAAATTAGTAGCCGGCGCAGGATTGGCCCGTTGCCGCCCCGTCGATATCGCAAAAGGGATACTGGAACATGCCGTCTTTAGGAACGGCACGTTCCAACTCTCTCGCAGAAACGCCGGGGAACGTATATACAAACCGCGAAAGAAGCGAAGGGCTCGACGAAAGAAAAAGAGGTCGGAAACGTATACATACGTATACACATACATAAATACATATGCGTGCAGAGAAGATCGCAATTTACTCCCGATATCTTTATGCTGGGATTTATGATCAGATAATCATCGGAGGGATGTTCCGGCATTTTTTTCACGGTCAAATTATTATTATTTATACACGAAGGATGGTGAGGTATACGAGAACTCGGCGAGTGGTATGTATACGGATCGTCTCTCTACCCTGCCGGGCTCGCGGACATCAATTAAATCCTTGGAGAGTCTTCATAACCGGCCTCGATTATAACCCTTTCGCAAATGACTCTATTATCGATTTGGGTTGGCCATGGCGGGACAGGGTTAGGCTCGACACTTCGGGGGACCTAGGCTTCTCTCGCGCGAAGGGTGCGCTTGCCACAGTTCCTCGTTATGGCTCGTCCGGTTGTGGGCCTCCGCCAAAAACCGAAAGCATTCAACGAACAGCCGGTCATACGAAAACGATGAAACCCCGATTGATCATATTGGGTAACGAGCGACGAGCGCTGACGGATCTCGACGTCGTTGCAAGGGTTTTTATTAATCGCGAGACATCGATCGATAGAACGGGAGCGGAGTTCAGGGACGGTGAAAATAGACGGATCGTCATTGGAGAGGATCGAACGTGACGGAACTTGGGGACCACGAAGAAAACGCGCGGGAAGCTTCCACGAGGCACGACTCTCGGTGAATCGCGTTTGTTTTGCAAGCAACCGATCTACCTATCTAGATGCCCGATACACAGTCGTGGGGATGAGGCATAGAGAATGGCTCGCTCTGCAACCTCCACATTGCCGATGTTAATCCTATTGGCGATTCGATCCTACGGGTCCGTGCACCGCGCTCGATGAGAGTAGCGTGTTCCCCGTGTGTGTTCCGGGCAGCACTCTCTTCAAGCTCCGCGTCTCTCTTTCTCTCTGCGAGCACGGAGTTTCAGCAGCGCACGGATGCTCAGTAAATCCTCACTAGCTGCCGTCACGGAGGCTCGAACGAGCGATCCAGGCTAGCCGAGGAGTAAGTACCGACTGGGCATGCTATCTACAGATATACAGCTCGATATGTGTTTGTGTATGCCAGCCACACATTCGTGCATGTCTTTCGCTACCTCCGCATCCTATGCAGCCTCCTTTGCCTCCTCTCGAATCACTATTCTCTCTTGGCTGTACACTGACTACGTAACTTGTAGTCATGGAGAAAGAATAGGCCCGGAGATCCGAGCTCATCGTCTCTCTTTGTTGCGAAACGCTCGTTCGCAAACGATCGCAAGCGTGTTACGCTCTTTTTTCGTTTCTCCTCGCAACGCTCACTAAGGGCTCCATGTCCGGAGGTATACGTCACGGTAGGATCGAAACCAACAACCGGAGGAACTATCTGTCCGGCTGCGTTCAACGCGAGGTTCCCTCATTAAAATTTTGTCGGTTGTGCTAATGGAGGCTACCTGAATATCGTGGTAGATAATGTGGAGCCCTATGACGAACGGTGGTGAGATTCGGGATTACAAAAATGAAGTTGAAATTTGCATCTTGGGAAATTAGCGCTAGTCAACTTTTTATGATCATATTTGTTTGAACAGCAAAAAAAATATCAATCATCTAATCAATCTCTACCAGCAGTAAACGATTTCTAACAGCAAGGAAGGCTCGAATGTGTTAATGGATTCTTTTCTAAGATTCTCAACCACGATTTGCGGAGGCTTTGAATAAGAATAACCAATTTTCAATTGAAAATAGAAGATTTTCGCAGCAAAGCGATACAAATTTAAATGGTCCAATGAGACCAGGAAGTGAAAGGAATCTCAACTGCTTCGGGCTGTGTGAATGCGTTTCCGATATGGAATCCACGGCTTACGGAAATGTTTGCTTATAGCGGCTGATATATTGATGAAATTCTTTTCTTTTCGGATCAATAATCGAAATAGTAATCTCAAATAGTATATCTATCAATGCAACTCAGGGGAAAAACTCTTAGCTTTATCCTAATTTATCCAGGGTATTTTCGCGATAGTAATACAAAAACAAATCTGTACGATAACACCACTCCTCAAGATTTACTATTAACGATTCCTCCACATTGATCCGCTGATGTGACCTATCGACACTCATTATCGCTACACCGTCCAATATTTTCTATTCGTTTTATTTGCCTTTCATTTTCTCTCCTCCTGGTCGCTTGATTGTGCTCTCTGGTTAGACCTTTGTCTCGTAGGCATCCTGCATTCGATTAGTCACATTCGAGGCGATTGAAAATACGTGTGCGCTTCTCGTGACACGGAGTCGTCAGTACGATTAGAATGTCGTTGGAGCGAGGACATTACTTTGCCATGATGCCCGGAGTAAAGGGGAAATGACACAAGCTTATGGATCTCAAGCAATGGGTAACCCTTTCTCGTTTACAGATCTAGGGTATCGATAATCCAATGGGATTTCAGAATCACATTTGCTATTGGCAGTTTAACAACGAAAGTACGCTATGTGAAAACAGTAAACTCATCAGCAGGACCCAAGCAGTAAGTAAACAATTTACAGTAGCTTCAACATTTTTTTCTTATTGGATAATAATAACCAGATTCTTTATACGACACTGAATAAATGTTTTTAATTGTTTATTACACCGATTTGACTTATCCAAGCGCTTGGAGGAGGTTGGAGGAGAATTGAAAAAACACTGTCGAAAAATCCCAAACAGCGCAACCACGCTTTCTCTAATTTCTAATTTGAATTTAGTAATGGATTATTGCATTATTATAGTATTATTCTACCTATTGTAAAATGTACTATTTACATTAAGAGAAGCTGTGTGATGTACTTGCTTCAGTAAATCTGAGCGCGCGACTTCAACAATCGGTAAAGCACCGTCAGTTGTCCACAATGTTCGAAATTTACTGAGTTCTCTCGACATAAAATCTCAATGGCGCGATCGCGCTGCTTGGGACTCAAATGGTTAAAATCTCTAAACCTTTAGATTCTTGTTCACAAGTTTTAAACCGCGATAGTTTGAGTTGGAAATTGATGTTCATACCCTTTACTCCATTCTATGATTTCCGGCATTTTCTCTATCGGATCGTCTCCGTGGATAGCAGTATTTGGGTCAAGAGACTGATGCTGTTTACGAAAGTTTGGCCCGATTTCATATATTTTGTAATCGTTAATGTTTCGATCGCTTTATTTCCAACGTTTTTTTTTTACTATCTGATATCCTATCTAAAAACGTGTTTATCTATCTGACATAATCAACACTTGATAGTCGTTTCCTACAGCAAAACTGACTATATCCAAACGTTCATTCAATTTATCAAACAACTACGCCCAAAAAACATTAAAAATGAAAACGTCTTCCCAGAAAAAATTTTTTGAATTAATCGAACAACTGGCGTTGAGGAGACCGGGGCTGGTTGCCTATAGGGGTAGGTAAACTAACGCCCAAAAACTCGTCAGCAGTTTCGAATGTGGTGCCATTCAATCACAGCTGAGTATTACACTCCTTGCCCGGCTCAGCCCTCCGAAGCGCCACATCGCGGTCGCACATAGTTTTCGAGCAGTGACACGATCTTCATCTTCTTAACAAGAAAGTAATATTTCTACTTAGTACATTTTTAGAACTGATGACTATGCTTTTTATGTTTACGATTTTTTTATTAGTCCGATCATTTGAGGAGTCCATCTTTATCATATTTCATGACTTACGTTTCAAATCGGCGGCAGTATTTAGGTTAGCCATACCATCAAAATAAAAAATGCCGTTTGGGGCTGGTAGACCAATTTCTATCTAACAATTAGTATTCCTGGCGAACAATGGATTCAGTGTATAAGATGTAAATGATGGGCCCATTCCAAATGTACAAGAGGAAATATAATGTTTTTTAATGCAAACATTGTACTCCTGACATTGAAGACTGACTAATTGTCTGATTTATAACTTCCTATGAACAAAGATTATTATGAGACTGATTGTAAGTTTAATTGAAAGATTATTAGTTTTGATTGTGCATTGAATGTATCATCATAATAAGAAAAGT
>JAPYZJ010001518.1:0-26849 GCA_030522765.1 Ophioninae sp. B BG-2022a | reverse complement strand
ATGAAAAATTACATAATATTAATAGATAAGAAAATATGGACGTTTATTCGAAACGAATTAAAAAACCGTAAATATCAATACTCCAACGAGATGCCATAACAAGACGCAGGACAGACTATTGTAGGTTAAAAAGAAGAACGCGCCTTATTAAAAAAAAGCTTGGAAACTGATAAATCTCAAAAAAAAAACGTTCATTTTTTGCTTCATAACGAAGCAAAAAAGCTGTTTTTTTCCAGAGTAAATAACGCAATACTTTTTTCCAAAAAGTCATAAGTGTCTTTAAGGAATGTTTGATGCACATTGTTGTAAATAAGATCTCGTTGGATTCGATCTGAATGTTTGTCTTTTCTGTAAAGCCGAGCGAAATTTCGTTGTCACTCGTCCATTAAAAAAAATTACGTAACCTCCTCAGGAGACAAGGAATTACCGAATAACGGAGACGGTGATGGAATGGAACCGGACTTGCTGTCGGACACACCGCCAGTACCACCGAGACGAAGGGACCGAAAAAGACACACGCCACCCAGACCGACCAGTAACGGCTTGCCACCAACCCCAAAGGTTCATATGGGAGCTTGCTTTTCAAAGGTAAATTGAATTTGTTCGCTTTCCATTTGAATTTTCTCTCTCTTCGATTTACTAGTTTTCAAACTAACCTACTTCTAATTAAATTATTATCGAGGCAAATTAATTTACCTCATTACTCTTTTTTTTAATCTTAATTATTTAAAAATAATAATAAATTACTGATTTTAAATAGCAATAAATTGCCTCATGATTCTTTTAATATAATTTTTTCTATCGAATAATTAAATTGTTAATTTAGTTGGTTTAGATGATTTAGATTAGTTATCATTATAATTATCATAAAAATAAAAATTATTATTATTATTATTATTATTATTATTGGAATCGTAATTAATTCAATCAATGTTTAAAATCAAATAATTAAACGCTTAAATCGAAACATAAATTATCAGAGTCATCAATAAAGACGTTAAAACCCGAAACAGGTATTCAACGGATGTCCATTGAGGATACACTGTACGGCAAGTTGGATCCACCCGGACACCCGGGATCAGCATTTATTGATAGCGGCCGAGGAGGGGATATACAATTTGAATTTGAACGAGCTCCACGAGACTGCTATCGATCAGCTGTATCCAAGACGTACGATTTGGATGTACGTCATCAAGGATGTTCTCATGTCGTTATCCGGTAAAAGAAACTTCTTTGAAACACCGAATCATTGTTTACTAACGTTGAAAAACATTTGTTAACTTCGTGTTGCGTTTAAAAGGTAAAACGCCCCAACTGTACAGACACGATCTCTTGGCGATGCAGAGCAAGCAGACCCACAGGTTTTCACTCCACATGAATAAAATACCCGAAAGATTAGTGCCGAGAAAATTCGCCTTGACGACCAAAGTACCGGACACCAAGGGATGCAGCAAATGTTGCGTCGGTAGAAATCCCTACAACGGGTGAGCTACGATTTTTCAAAAAATTCTAATGTGAACTAAGGCATTTTTTTCACGACGTCAAAAATTAGTCAAAATGACGTGGAAAATTAGTCAAAATGACGTGGAAAATAAGAGTTAAAAAAAAATGTAATTCTCGATGTAACGAAGCAAATTCTCTAACGCTCTCTGTTCGATGAAATTCAGGTACAAATATCTCTGCGGCGCAATGCCGGCGGGTATATTTCTAATGCAGTGGTACGATCCTTTGAACAAATTCATGCTGCTGAAACACTTCGAGTGTACGCTACCGTCGCCCCTCAACGTTTTCGAAATGGTGATCGCACCGCAAATGGAATATCCTATGGTCTGTGTCTCGGTTAAACAGGCGTATCAGCAGAACAAACTCAAACTCGATCTGATCAACATGAATTCCGGAGCTAGCTGGTTTCACAGCGATGAATTGGAGGACATGGATGGTTCAGGTAATTTCGGATGCACTGGAGGTCCTTCAGAATAGAATTTTTCTTGATGTTTCTTTCCTTGATGTTGGAAAAAGATAAACAAAGAAATATGCTTCAGGTCGTTATTGTTTATTTGTTTCAGCAACCGTTATTCCACGCCGAGAGAATCTGCAGGTCATTAACGTCACCCAGCTCGAAAAAGACGCAATACTCGTTTGCTACGACAGTGAGTAAGACCTCAGTAGCTCAATTTTCATTTTTTTTTTAAATTGATTTTTTCCTCACGGTTACGAGCTGTTTTGCATTTTCCAAAATCGCGTCAGTTCTCTCGATCGTTTTTCCTTCCAGGTGTCGTAAAAGTCGTGACGTTACAAGGCAAACCACGCGTCAGTAAGAAACAAATAGCGGAACTGCATTTTAACTTTCATATCGAATCGATAAGTGAGTAAATCACGGAAAGTAATAAATTATCGTTAAATTATCAAAATTTTATCAAAGCCAGTTTACTGTCAAAATACGCCGCGAATGATCAAACGAAATTTACAGTTTGCTTGCCGGACAGCGTTCTCGCGTTTCACAAACACGGAATGCAAGGGAGGAGTTTTAAGAACGGCGAGGTTACCCAGGAAATCAGCGATCCGAGCAGGACCTATAGGCTGCTTGGCTCTGACAAGTACGTGAAATTATTCATTCACTTGCACTTTTCTACACTTTTTATACGCTATTAAAATTCCTACCAAATATTGTTAAAAAATTTCTCGCCAAAATTGGCGGAGTGCCCAACTTCTGAATAATTAACTTTTTTTTTCCTAGACAAAAATCATGTGAACCGTGACACGATTACGTAATTACAAATTTTGATCCCCCATTGATTTTTGACTTCAGGGTTGTGATGCTGGAGAGCCATTTGGTTCATTCGGGAACATTGACGGAGACTGAAGGAGCTGACTTGTATATACTCGCTGGTCACGAAGCCAGCTACTAGCCTTGATTAGCTTAAACTTTCGTCGTGGCTCAAGGCGATTTTGTATAATATATCGGAAATGACGAGTCGAAGCCGCAAGTAAATTAACAATTAAACATTATTATATATATTTGCACATCAAGAATCGAGTTGATTAGAACGAGGAAAAACGAAAGAGAACACCGTCAATGTTTAGCTATCGAAACTTATTTGTTTATTCATTTTTTTCATTATGCGTCGCAATTGGTTAATGCGTACGTGTGTATATATATATATATGTACGATATATATATAAAAAAAAAGAAACAACGGAAAAGTAGAAGCGTCGGGTCGCGATATGCACAATTCCGTATAACGTTTATATCATTATATATATATATATATATATGTGTACGCATACGATTTATGTCCCGTCACCGCAGCGGAGCGATCGCAATCTTACGATAGAAAAAATGAAAAATAATAAGAAACGTGCGTTTTATTAATTATATCCGGTCTAGACGACGTAGTCGTTATTCAATATGATGTGGTTTTTTTTATTTCGCTTCTATTCGAAATGCGCGAACTGTCGAGTTCGAACGAATTCAATCTTGTCCTTTTTTCAAATTTCGTTTCTTTTTAAAAAACGAAAAAAAAAGAAGAAAAAAAACAACACAAAAAAAAAACACGTCAAATCGACAAGGATCACGTTATTTTTCGCGGGGTCGTTGCGCGCCGCTGTATTCTCAGCTTCAAGACTGCTAAAGAGTGTAATTTATTCGTGATAGGATAATATTTTTTAATAGAACGACACTGGTGAAATACGATTCTCCAGTCAACACGGAATCCCCGATGTATTGTAAAAAAAAAGATAAGAAAAGAAAAAAACGAACGAAAAAGATTCGCACAATTTCCAAAGTTGTGAGGGTTTTCGATCGATGTACGCGCTTTGTTTTTGTAATCCCTGGGAGCGTCCCAAATCGAAGTCTCTCTTCCTGCGAGACCAAACGTACCCCGAAGGAACACCATTCGAGCGTCGTCATCGATTCGAGAATCAACTCGTCCCGGAAATAGTAATTAGACAATCCGAGTCACGAGGACGTGTAGAAAGCGGAAATCGAATTTTTAAAAATCAGAAACTACAGAAAAAAAACTGTTATTTTCGATTTCTGGAGACGCGAACGAAGATATATCGGAGCCTTCGCTCAAAACTCGGTTAATTAATCATTAAAGTGTCTTGATTGGTGTATTATAAATATACATGCGTAAATACCGATAGATCCGACAGAATTTTCGATTTTATCGAGGAAAGACTTAGCGCGACGTAAATAACCTTTAAGGACGAGAAAAAAAGACATTCCCGATC
This sequence comes from Ophioninae sp. B BG-2022a, assembly GCA_030522765.1. NCBI lineage: Eukaryota > Metazoa > Arthropoda > Insecta > Hymenoptera > Ichneumonidae > Ophioninae sp. B BG-2022a. The sequence goes on along the minus strand of JAPYZJ010001518.1, from coordinate 22,616 downwards.
GGAAATTTTTACTGAACATTCGTCCGTCTTTAACAACGCAATGAAATTTTCGTTCGAATTTTTTCGGTCTAAGTGTGCTTCAGAAATATATATATATATGTGTATATGTATATATACACGGTAAAAATTTAAACGAAAGAGAAAAGATGTTAAGTGACAAATGAGAAATTTTAACAATATTCTGCGATCCGAATTTTAAGGACAAAATGAAAAATATGATGATTCAATTTGCATTGATTGTTCTGAATCACCGGAAACTACGATTAGCGAATATATCTTTGCGGATAAATTCTTAGAAAGATTTTTTCCCGAGAGGGAAAAGCTAGTAAGGGAAATTAATTCGTTGTACTATTCGATTAATTTTTTAGTCTTCCATCACGATTTCTCAGCGTCCGCCGTACTTTGTTGTTTTTTTTTGGCCGCCCACGCGCGACGAGCCAAACCGATAAAAATTCATTCGAGGAAAGCGGGATACCCCGAGGATACCAAATTATGACCGGACGTTAATTGCGTCTCGGTGTGTATTAAAAAAAAAAAAGAAAATGAAAAAACAAAAAAAAGCGTCGGATTCGTATCCTTTCATCACATATCTTCGCAGTCGAGATTCGCGAGAAATCTCATTTCCACGATTCAACAAATATTGTCGTCGAAGCGTTTGAATCAACGGGGGAAAAGGAAGAAATAAAAATAACGTTAAATTCGCCACGATCCGCCGAGAAAATAATACAAAATTGAGACGATACTTTGAGATTCAAGCTTTTTTTTTCGCCCTTCACGATTTGTCCGTACGGTACATTCTCCCTCTGTTCTTGTACAGTAATTACCATCGCTTAATCGGGAGCGAGTATCCATGCTCTATTTACCGTAAAATATAATTTTTCTTTTAGGACCGCGCGTTTCACCGATGAAAGGATACTGATCTTGAAACGTGGCTACGTCTAATGAAAGTAATTTCCCCATTTAGTAACGTTTAGTTATTTCCCCGCAAAAAATATTTTGAAGCGATTTTATGAAGTTTTTTCTAATAATCAATGAAAGTAAAATCGATCAAGGCTATTACCGGTCGATTTTAAAAATCGACAGTTCGATTATACTATTTGTTGGATTAAATTTGTGATTTTTTTAAATCGGTAGTTCGATTTTACGATTTGTTGAAACTTGACCATTAAATTTCCATCAGACCTGCTCTCGTTTAGAAAAATCGGTATCCTTTGTCATTGATCGGTGAAACGCTCTCCCAATGAAAGCCCGCGAGCACTCGTCGCTCGTTTAAGTGGCCAAATTTCTATCGGGCGTTCCTCTCACGGAGCCTCTTTTAGATAAATAGAAAAATAGGAAGAAAAGGAAGAAAACAAAAAAAAACAATTAGACAACTTCGCAAATTGTATTTCTCGTATGTAGGGGGAAAGATGAAAAAAAAAAAGAATCAACATTCCTAAAGTAGAACAACTAGAACAGCGAGAACCGTACCTGCCCGAATTGACCAGACAAATGTGGTTTCGCCTCGAATACGAGTATATCCGGTAACCTTATCGTCGTATTTTTACTTGTCTTTAAAAAAATAATAAATAAATCACGTTCGAGGCCCGAGGCGAAACCATAATACAAAAAAAACACACACACAAAATGTCGTAAAGCAAAGAATAGAAGAAGAGAGTGAGAGAGAGAGAGAGAGAGAGAGACATAAATATATAAATATCTATATTTAATAATAAAAGCTTCGTCGTAAAAGAAAGATTTAAATTCAACGGAAATATAACCGTGACAAATACACAATGACGCAAGATTTTATTAGCTCATAAAACGTTGAAGACTTTCGAATTTATCGTCAATATGTCTGTCGCATATTGGATAGTCAAATTTGTGACGAGCGATATTAGACCTCGTCGTATATAGAAATATTCTTGCAAACGAGTAAAGTCTTAGAGATATATAGATCAGAATGGATAAAAAAAAAAAGCAACAAAGTGAAAAAGTGTGTGAGCAGAGGACGCAGAGTTGGATGGGTCGAGAAAGACGAAATATGGAGAAGTAAGGGAAAATCTATTTTTCTTTTACATACAAAAGACGATAACACCAATTATGCAAAATATAATAATTGTTTAGCGAGAGAAACACAATGAAAAGACGTCAAAACGAAATCCGAAAAATCTGTTCGTTTCACATCTTGTACACTTAGGTATTGTCGATAAATAAAAGCTGCGACTGGACACGTTGATTATACAATAGCGAAAAATCGAATTGAAAAAAAAAAATAACGAAACAAAAGATAGATTTTCATGTTCGCAGCAGTTGTAAATAATGTGTAAAACACGTCAAAAATCGTTCACTTTTGTTCTTAAAAGTATTCTTTTTTTTTTCCTCTGTAGGAATATATATATATTTTTTTCTCATTTTTCTTTTCGATAAATACAGTATTGTTAAATTAATTATTGTAACGAACGATTATTTATTTACTTGTATGTGTAATAAGATTAGCCAAAACTTATGTAAATAGGCATTCTCGTAATAAAACGTAAGCAAGGATACAGTCGTCTGAATAAAGTAGATCGCCCGAAATTTTTCTCGTTACCAAGAACGAGATTATCATTTTTTATAAATAATTATTTATCGGTTATCAGTCTGCGATATAACCCAATTTCGATCATCAATGAAACCGCACATAAATGGTAATTCGAACGAACGATACGCTTGATCAGGAAAGTCCTTGTAGAATCGCAGAAAAACGAAAATAACGGTAGAAATTTTGACAATTATTTTATTTTCTGCAAGATATTTGATGGACCATCATTATCAGCATCGTTACTAATATTAATGTCGGTATCGCGACTTTTTGTATTAAAAAAATCTCAGTTCATTAGTTTGGGTTTGTTCGGGTCAGAATCAATTTTGACATTGAGAATATATATTTTTTTGTTTTATCAAACCCATTTCCGGTAAAAAAAATCACGGATATTAGAAAAGTGGAGATAACTGAAAACGTAAAAAAATGAGGAATCGGAGTGGAAATAAAGACGAAAACAGCGGATTATTCATAAAATTTAATACAGCTATGTACATTGATGACTTATCGAAGTACAATTGAATACTTTCGTGGATGACAGTGTTGACGTTTGCCCGACTGAGATACGGCAAATATTCGCTTATCCTGGTTTTTTTTAGCTTTACTACTTTACCTCGTGCTATCGTTGAACGTTTTTGCAGATTTCCGTAGCTTCTGATAAGGATGCTGATCAAGGTTCGAGTGGCTTTCGGAGCTTAAGTGAGAGAACAAAAAATGGGTCCGCGACATAAAGATTTTTATGTCTACGACGAAATCGTTATCGTCCGCAATACCATCGCTGATAGTGACGGCCTGATAAGTCTAATAAGGCATCGAGGCTCGCTTATCGATCCGGCAAATTGTCCTGGATTGCACATTCCTCGGGATGCTCACCAATCGATCCAACATTCGATCGATTCGTGAAGTATCGATTTCACGCAGACTAGTGTAACGTTTGTTGGCAAATCTTGATACTTTTAGTTATTATTTTATCCGGCTTATATTTGAACTTTAAAACATAGATATCTTCAAATTTAAACTGTGAAATTCCGAGCATGCAAAGAACGACATTTGTCTTTGTGACATCTGACATTTGACATTGGGATTTCAAGTGGATAAAACATTTTAGCTATTTTTAAAGAACCAAAAACTTCCCTGAAAAATCTAGCATTCTTGTGTTGTTCTTTACTGATAACTCCACTTTAATATCATAACTTTTATCGAATGAAAGAAATTCCCCGTTCAATAATACAGTGTACAACGTTTCGTGGGTTTTTTTAGTATCTGTTTCAGTTGCACGAAAATTCACGATTTTTTATCTAATAAAATAAAATTCCACTTCAACGAGTGTTTCGAAAGATTTTGATGATTGCAAAACGCATACAAAAGCGGGAAATAGTTACACCAGAATTATTTTCCACTCGCAACAGAGCCAATCGAGGATGGCTCTCTAAAACGATTTTTCATATTTTACAGCCTAACATTTTTTGTATATTGGAGAATACTTCTCATTAATGTCGCTACGCGCTTTCTGAAATTCTTCGCACTTCATCGTGAACACCCAAAATTTATGGGCTAAAATTAAAAAAAAAACGGAAACGAACAGCGTAGGTTTCATCTCCCGGAAACCGTATACGGTTACAATACAAAATTTGGAGATGTCTCTTTCGAATTTGGAATTTGATGAGTTTCAACAATCGCGATAACATTTCGATTCTTTTTGAGAGAAAGATGAAGACTAGCCTGTGATTAAGTCGATCGGAAGCTCCGCAACAAAATCGTTCTGCGCGATCCTTGCACGGATCGTGCGATTTGTTGCGCGAAAAGACCGATTGTGCGCTTGTTATCTTTAAGAACAGTTCGAGTGTTTAATCTACGAAAAATTACATAGTTTTTCATAAATTTCCATAAATTCCGATTTTGGATCTCATAAACATCGCAACTGGTCTTTCATTGGACGTATGCGCGTCTGAAAAGAGAAATCCACCATTGTGGAAAAAAACTGATCGATAAAACGACGCGAGCTTCCTTAAATCGATACGAAGCCAGACGAGAGGATTACATCACGTCTCGATGTGAGCTTGCAACTGTCCTACCATTTTTCTGACCCAACCCGCTTGGCTCTGACCAGCCGAGACGTCGCCAGGGTCATCAGCAAAGATCGGTGACTCGTTGATCACGAGGCACTTCTCGGTCTCCACGTGGCTGGATTCTCTGGAGATTTTAGGTCGTAACCTGAGATAGCTGGGTTTGTCAGCGACCGCGGGTTTGATTTTAGCTTCTTCGTGAGTTGGCACGTCATAAGAACGTGGTTTTCTCTTGGTCGGTACTGGCGGGGCGATTTTGTTGTTTTTTGAGATGACCTTGGGTTTAGAATCGACGCTGATGGGCGGTTCGTTGATACGTTTCGCAGTGATCGGATCTTCACTGTCGCTGAAGATGGCACTGTCTCGAAAAGCTTCGTCTGTTTCCGCGTCGACGTAATTCTCGATGGTTTCGAATGATCTCTCGTAGAAGCTGTCAGTTTCGCTTTCTCGTCGTTCAGGAGTTACATCGGATGTTTCGACGGTTCTGGCGGAATCGAGAGCTTCCGCGGACGCCAATTCGGCGCGTTTCGACTCGGAAAAGAGGAAAGACGGATCGGCGTAATCGGATTGGGCTATGCGAGCGCCAAGATCGGAACTGCCTTGTTTGTAATACGTCCCAGGTATTTTGTAGCTGGCAGGACTCGTTGCGACGCAACCCATGTGAGAATTCTCGTCCATGTCCGAAGAAGTGTCCCTGGTTGATCTGAGGAGTTTGCTGCTCGTTTTTTTCCTGCTATTGCTCGTTTTCGAATTGCTCGTCGATCTGGAGTAATATTTTCGTCTCTCGAGTTCGTCGCTGCTCTCGAGGGTCTCTGTGCTCATGGTAGTCCTTAAAACTTGTATCGTACTTCCGGCTTTGGCCAAAACGCTTTTGAGTACCGCGGCGCTACCGCCAACATTGGCTCGATAGATTTTGTGATCGGGATGAACATTGTTGGAAGTTACAGGCGCGTGAATTTCGTTGTAAGCCTCGGTGAGATTCTCATCGAGGCTGAGAAAGAAAGTCGAAGTCGAGGAGGCGGTATTGCTGATAGGGAATTTGGCGATTCGACCTTCAGGTTGGCAAGTCGAGGCGTATCTCTCCATATCTTCGAGATTGATTTCAGCTGGCTTGTCCGATGCTATCGTGAACGGTCGTTCGCTCATCGGTTTGCCGTCCCTCTGCAAGAATCTTGCTTTCGTTATTCCGCCTTGAAGCTGCTGTTGCGGTTGCGCTTGTTGTCCGGTGTTCAAAGGCATTATTTGAAAGCTTCGGGGTAACGAGCCTGCCTTTTGGGGCGTGACGGGTAAACTGTCGCACAATTTAGTGAGCCAGACAGAGGGCTTCGTTGGGCTATCGTCCTCGTCGTCTCCCTCCTCAACGTCGTCCTCGTCGTTCCTGACACGTTCGACCTTGTAACCGTCCCATACGTGTTGCAAATTATCATAATTGCCAAAGTCCTTCGAAACCTCGGTAATCCCTGTTCTCTTCTCATCGTTCGTTTCCTTGGAATCCTCGTTTATGGGCTTCAACGCTTCGCTCGTTTCGTTTCCTTGCTTCGAACGAATTTCCATCGTTTTCGCGTCGTTGTTTTTCTCCTTTTCCTCCCTCGCCGAGTGTTCTCTTATTCGAAGTGCCGTTTTTATGATTTTACTGTCGGTTACGATACTCTGCCTCTTGAAGGCCTCGAAGATCGCTCGTTTCTCGTGTACACGGCCAGCCGCTCGACTGCGCGGACTCGTCTCGTTGTTCGAAACAATGCTTTTTGCGCTCTCGCTTTCCGAGCGCAAATTGTCGTAACGGAGCTGCAGAGTTGGCTGAACGTCACGTGGCTGGGGCGAAGTAAAAGCGTTCCAGGCGTTGTTCGTGCGGATTTTACGGTGCTCGCGACGATTCAATCGCAAACTCCGATTGTCCTTGTTGTTTTCCTTGATGTTGTTGTTATTGTTTATTATGTTATTGGGTATCTCGGTGGAATAATTCGCGTTGTCCGTGTCACTCTCGTCGGAAGTATCGATCGATATGTGCTTGTTGAAACGCTGCTGATGACGCACGTTTATAGCGCTGTTGTTTCGTTGCTTCTCCAGCAATCGCTGGAACTCTTGATTTTGCATCAGTATGTGACCTACTATTTGCTCGACCGTTTGGGTTTGCACTTGTTGCTGCTGCTGTTGCTGCTGCGGTTCCTGCGATTCTTCCTCTTCATCTTTTTCTTGCCTATGCTGCTCGTTCGTTACTTTGGCTTCTGATGACAATGAATTCTCCATTTGCACACTCGACTCGGATACGTCGTCGTCCTCGTTCCTCGAAGCCTTACCGCTGCACTCGTCGAGACCCACGCGCGAAAAATCTTCCTCCGGACTCGGCACTTCCTTGTTAATCTCGTCGTCCGATTGCTCCAACGAAACGTAAGATTGAAAACCCGGCTCCGATTTTCTTCGCCAGTTCGTGAAACGATCCTTCACCTTCGAAGCCCGCGCGTCCAACGAACGATTCAAACTTCGATCCCTCGAAGACGAAATTATCGAAGCATCTTCCACCTCTTTTCTACGCTGCGATGACGGCGAATTCTGAAATCGTATTCCATATTTCATTATATTTGGAGATTTCACTGATCGATTCAAAATTCATTTCAATTATTCGGTTAATCAATTTTTGATCGTTTGTCAAACTTTTAGATACTTTTCCTTCGTATCGTCACCCTTGACAAAACTTCGAGAAATTTTGAACGTCGTTGATTGAATCTTTTGTAGGTGAGCACAATTGACGTTTTTATGTGTTGGAATCAAGATTATTGGGCATGCAAAAAAGATTAATTCGATTTTTTTTTCATTATAATTTGAATAGTATCTTTCCGTCTTTGCCACTTGATTCACGCGTAAAATCATTACTAATCCATACCTCCGTCGATGCTTTCGAGCAGTCCGATTTTCCGGAATTCTTTTTTAACTTTTGCCTCAAGCCAGTCTCGGATCGTCGTCTCTCCTTTTCCTGCTTTCGTTTCTCGAGATATTCGGGCGGTGCAGAATACTGCTTTTTAGCGGATCCTTTGTCCACCGGCGAATCTTCTGCGAGAAATCGGATGAGAAATCAGTATTCGTTTATCGATTTCTTGTTTTTTTTTTTTTAATCGAGAGGAATTATTCGGCTTACCATCCTGCTGACTCTGTCCAAGCTGAAGTACTAACTGCCTCGCGTGCGACGGTATAACGGCGTTGTAATTTTCTAATATCACCCTCTTTATTTGTAACGCCCATTCTCTCTTTTGTTCGACGTTCCGAGCCTAGAATTAAAAAAAAAAACAATGTTTTGAGATTCTCCGTGAACCAACGAGTAAAAAGGTAATTAACGAACAAATGCATTTTTCTTCGCCGATAAATAAACAAAATCAACGCCAGCGAAACAATATACATAGAATACAGCGACGAAGCGGTACGTAATAATCGAACGAGAATCGCAACGACTAGAAAAAATTTCATCAATCGAACTCACCGCTCCGTGCAGACTGCAACATTACGTTACAGTATTACAATTCTTTAAAACTCGTACGATCTTTTCTGTTTTTTTTTTTTTTTTTTTTTTTTGGAAAAAAGGTTCTTATTTGCTTATTCGTTTTTTTTACCTGAAGAGTGTACTGGAGACGGGGATTGTCGAAAGGTATGACGTGAAAACTGCACGGCTCACCGGGAATACTTTCGATCAGCATCAAATTCGAACACTGAGAGAAAAAGCAATTTTCTTATTGAACAATCTTCGACGAATTGCGTAGGTAAAAATTATGGAAAGATTTTTTTTTAATAGCAGTTTCTTAAAAGAAACGAGGTTGATCTTTACAGAAAAAAATATTATATTCACGTAGGAAATAATTATAAAATAAAATAAATGATTAATTAATCAATAATTAATTATTATTCATTATTTAGTTATAATTAAATAATTATACGTTCGAGAAATTTAGGAATAAAGTTTTGAGCCAGACAAAAACGACGCCCAATCAACGATCGTTGAAACGAATGCCAGTTTTGTTACACACTTTTTAAAATCGTTTTTATAATTCGTACCATTATATGAGCTTTGTAAACGAGAAGTCCGTCCTCTTTTTTCTTCGTCAGCAGCAACATTCGTTCGAAGAGAAAAGCGTGCCTGGGGGCTTTTGCGCCGCGCATGCGAAATCTTCCCTCGGCGACTAATTCGCCGCTCGTCGTCAGGTCCGGACCCGGCCATCCGTACAACAAGGATTGAATCTCTTGAACTCGAACAGCGTGCTCGTGGCGTCTCTTCATTGCGTTGATGTGTTTCGCTATGCCGGTCATCGCTTCCAAGGCTCCCTCGATCGCGGCTCTGCCTTCGGCTTCTTCCTCTTTTCCGTTTTGTTCACAGCCAGCTCCGTACTCTTTCGACAAGTTCTGAACGAAAAGATGAACGAATTTAAAGTTTCGAAGCAAAGTAGAAGCTGTAACCACGTGACATATGAAATCGCACGAGATAGCTGAAATTTGTTGGCTTTTCTCGAAGTTTTTCCAACTTTTCTCAAAAGTGAAACGTTTTAAACGATTAATGAAAGAACCATCCCCTGCGTCCATCAATTCTACAGGACCTTGTGCTCGATTTAACCACGGAAATTAAAATGTCTTTGAGAAAAGTGATTTTGAAAATTTATGAGGTTATGTAAATTTTCTACATGTTTTTAAACATTGGCTATAAAAATGTATACATTCGAGGTATTTTGCTCGTTCTGACGATTCGAGTATCCACTGTTTTCATTGATGACGTAATTACCTCGAGAAGGAGATGGTACTTGAGAATCCTCTGAACAGGCTTGAGCAGAAACGAACCAAGCGGCAATGCATGACCCAACGCTGCTTGCCGTTCTCGAAACGCGTTGGCGGTCACTTCCTGACCCATGAGATCGGTCAGTACCGAAACTGTCCTGCAATTGTCGATCGTCCAATTCTCAATATTCATCGTTTCTCACATTTTGCCCAAATAGACGATTTTTTTCAACAACTTACCTCGGATAGTTGGTGCAGTACTCGGTGTACACTTTGAATCCTGCGTTGTGCTTGATGAACGTGTTTGCTACGCAGACCGGATCCAAGCCACATGTTTCTATCTCTTTTAGGAACTCTCTGCAATTTATTTCCAATTTATTTCCAATTTGTACCAAAGTGCAAGAAAAAAAAGTCAGAAAACACTAGGGATAGTATAGTTCCAATTTGAGGCTTCATTTATTCGTGAATTCGATATTTTTATATATTTATATATATATAGATTTTTTTTAACATAATTCTAATATGAAAATTTGGCTGTCGAAAAAATCAGCTATTCGATTATTATAGTATTTCGTGTTTTTTTTTACATTTTGATTTTATTTTAATTTGTATTGTACAATTTTATTTTATTTTTGACAAAATATAAATATTCGTAATATAAAAAAGTGAAATTGAAATATTTTCATATCAGTCCAGAAATATATGAATAATTTCTATGTGTATTTTTTAAAACTCGCCTTAATTTTATTAAACATTTTTTTGATCGTTAAGATCGATCATACCTGTTAAACTCGAAAATATCCTCGATGTTGCTGAACAAATCGTTGAGTTGCAATTGTCGTACCAAACCGGCAGGATCGTCCCGCCAAAAAATGAGGTAACCCTAAAGAAACCCGCCATTATATTACTGCAGGTTTTATCGACCCTAAGCCGAATCAAAACGAAATTAAGCCCGAGGTCTCTAATTTGGCGTCGTTATAAGTACGAACGATGTATTTTGCAATAAAGGGAGCAACGATAAGGGCAATAATCGAGGTTCGAATAAGACGATTTATTCTTGGATCGTTCGACGAATTACACGTTCATTGGTGGCTAGTACATAATTCATTGCAGAGCTCCAAATATATACATATATACATTGAACTCCGAGACTCATTAAAACCGTGCAATTAACCGGATGTATTAAATTGACATCGAAGAAGAAAGGGGTCACGTTTGATATACATATATAAGCGTAATTACACACGTACAAGAAATCGGTCACCATCGCATTGACTCAATTTTTCATCTCTCTGACAAAAGCATGCACTATATTTTTTTTTCTTAAAACCAAAATTTTCTTAAAAACGATTACGTAATAAAATCGATGAAAAGTATGCCTCGGAGATGCCGAGCTATCAATGACAATGGAAGAAACTGAATCACTTATAAATAATAAAGCATCATTCTTCACATCGTGTTTTTGACGTCAATTTTTTTTCACAGCCCTTTCTTAAATTTTCTTTCACATTCCGCCGTGCACGCTTTTGTCAAACAGACTATGTTTCATTTTGAACGTCTTTTTTAAGCATTTCCCATTTTCGAATATTCCAATTTTTCTTTCCGACCCAAACGAGCTAAAATAAATTTTCGACAAATTTCCAGTCACCTCAAAAAGCGCAGAAAGAAATCAATGAATGTTTGTATGTCACGTATAAAGACGTAAAAATACGAATCGATAAAATCGAAAGAAAAATCGAAAAAAAAAACTGATTGAACTTTAACGTTCAGAGAAAGTTAAAAAAATGATTTTTCCCATGGCAAATGAACGTGACGATGTGCACAGTACGTGGCACTCATAGATTGGTGCACAGACACCTATAGAGGAAGTGATGACGTTGATTCGTGTAAATTTCCACAAATTCGTTCCGGCTGATTATGCTATCGAGTATGTAGGACACAAATCGACGAACACAGTAAAAAAACATGGTCGTACAAGAGAAAGATAATTTAACGGCGCGTTACCTGGATGACCTGTCGCAGATGTTCCACGTATATCGCTTCGGTATCGACGATTTCGAGGAGAACTCTCTCTACGGGATTCCTATGGGGATCGCAGTATCGGGGCCTATGATAAATCGAGGAGTCCGTCACTGAGCTGTTCCTTCGTGGATTTCCATCCCCGTCGCAGCTTCTACAGCTAGCCTCCGATATCGTAATGACCCCGCTGTCACCGGAGCCTTATAGCAAAAATATTCAATTTCAAGCAAATAAAAACGAATTAAAAAAAAAAAAGAAAAAAATGAGAAAGGAAAGGAGGAAAACCGAACGAGAAACAATCGTTCTGAAATTCAACGCCATTTATTAACCTCTTCTGTCTTTGAGATGAGGTTTTTTTTTTTGGATCGAGAAATGAATTTTTGGATCAAATGGAATTTGAGTCGCAGGTTCAACGTATGGTTTAAAAATTCTTATGAAGAATATATAGATTTAGGACTATATTTGGAAAAGAATTTTATTAAATTATTTCTAATAATTTAATCATTTTTATTTATAAATAGGGATTTTCCAAGGAAATTCAAATTTAGTTGGTAGGGGTAATTAGAGATAAAAATTTAAAAAATAAAAATAGAGAGTTTATTCGATGATATAATTTTTTTAATATTTTGCTTAAATGGATTAAATTCAGTTATATGGATTGAAAGACATGAATTACGAAAAATAAAAATCTATTGATTTATTTTCCAAATTTACGACGTACTTTTGATATTAGAAATGTAGAATAAAAATAGGAGATTTCCATACCTGGCAACATCAGTAATAACGAAAAAAGGTAACAAACGAGAAATGGAGAAAGCTGAGGAAGAGTGTGGAGGAAAGTGAGATATCGCAATTACCTTGAGAGCTTGCGCACGTGTCGGCCAATGATTCGACTGAGGTCAAATAAGGATTGGCAGCGTTGGGATTACCCTGATTGCTGCAGCCGCTGGATGAAGTACTCGAGGCAATGGAACTTCCGGATAGTGGTCTGCTGTGAACGATACCACGACCTCCGGAGCGTCTGCTGTACCTCAATGGCGTCAGAGCTGCGATGTTCGTTTCGCGTCGATAAATCGATACTTTTTCACCGTTATTGCTCATCGTTGTCGTTTTCGTGATGACATCGGATGTGCAGATCGATCGTTCAACGTCGCACGAGACACTTTTGTCATTCATCGAATTATCCTGATGCGGAAGTTCCGGTGTTTCCTTCGAGGAATCCAACCCTCCAGGAGGTTGATCGATCGTCGACGTTTCTTGCTTTCGTCGCCACGAATCCTCCGTCTCGACATCCTCGATCTCATCGACTCGTTTTCTCGTTTCTTCCATTACCGATGTCGTCGGTTGTATCGAAATCATCGGCGTCGTCATCGTCGTCGTTGTCATCGTCGTAGTCGTCGTTGTACCAGACCCTACTACTGACGATGATCCTGATCCACTCGTTCCCGTCTCCGACGAGTAAAGTTGCCCGAATATGGTGCCACGATGGGAATGCGGTACGAGACTCAGACGTTTCTGTATTGCGACCGGTATGTTGCACGCACCTACCGACGCCGTCTGTAGATCACCGTAAGAACAACCCTGCTCCCCACGACGAGCCAACTCGTCGAACATTCCGAGCAATTGCGGCACCAAATCCTCGCTCGACGTACCTGCCGACCGAGATAATAACTATCCAATCAGCGCCATATTTCTTGCGATTTTTAGTACTCTGTCGATGGGGTGGAAATATTTGAAAAATGGACGGAAACATTTGAAAAGTGATTGGAAAGATTTGAAAAGTAATTGGAAAGATTTGAAAAGTAATTGGAAAGATTTGAAAAGTAATTGGAAAGATTTGAAAAGTTATTGGAAAGATTTGAAAAGTAATTGGAAAGATTTGAAAAGTTATTGGAAAGATTTGAAAAGTAATTGGAAAGATTTGATAAGTTATTGGAAAGATTTGAAAAGTTATTGGAAAGATTTGAAGTTTAGTTGGAAAGATTTGAAGTCTCGTTGGAAAAATTTGAAAACTGGTTGGAAAGATTTCACGTCTAGTTGAAAAAATTTGAAGTTTAGTTGGAAGAATTTGAAAACTGGTTGGAAAGATTTCACGTCTAGTTGAAAAAATTTGAAGTTTAGTTGGAAAAATTTGAAAACTGGTTGGAAAGATTTCACGTCGAGTTAAAAAAATTTGAAGTTTAGTTGGAAACATTTAAAGTTTAGTTGGAAACATTTAAAGTTTAGTTGGAAACATTTAAAGTTTAGTTGGAAAAATTTGAAAACTGGTTGGAAAGATTTCACGTCTAGTTGAAAAAAATGTGAAGTTTTGTTGGAAACATTTGAAGTTTTGTTGAAAAAATTTGAAAACTGGTTGGAAAGATTTCACGTCTAGTTAGAAAAATTTGAAGTTTAGTTGGAAAGATTTGAAGTCTAGTTGGAAAAATTTGAAAACTGGTTGGAAAAATTTCACGTCTAGTTGAAAAAATTTGAAAACTGGTTTTAAAAATTTGAAGTCTAGTTAGAAAAATTTGAAAAGCATTTGGAAAGAATTGAAGTCTAGTTGGAAACAATTGAAATCTAATTAGAAAAAATTGAAAACTAATTGAAAAGGTTCGAAAACTAGTTAGAAAAGTTCGAAAATGAGTTAGAAAATGTTGTTAACCAGTTTAGAAGATTCGATAACTAGTTGAAAAAATTTAAAGTATTTGGAAAGATTTGAAGACTTTTGAAATCTATCAATTATGAAAACGTGCGAGCGTAATTTCTTCCAGGATCGCATTTGCATTCGCGCTTCCTTCGCCAATGGTGAGTATGCATTGCCATTGTGACGCGAATAATTACTTTCATGGAAATACGTGGAAAAAAAAAAACTTGGCGTCGGGCCTGATCAGATAAAAATTCACTTCCCGCGCATAATTATGGCGCGGGAGAGTGATATGATCGAGCGCGCAGTCGGTATTGAATTAACCAGGTATGTGAGAGTAAGGAAATCGTAATTGAACGATTTCCAATGATCTCTTGGCGGCAGACGTGAAATCGAGCGTCTCGCGCGAGGCACCACGCGCATGACCCTCCTCGTATAGTCCGAACTCGATATACGAGTATGTTTCAGTGGGCATCAAGCGGAAAAGTTATTTCGAAGATACGAGACTTAGAAGATCGTCCTGATAGACGATAATCGTTCCCGTACAAAGTATTACACAAAATTCAATGTTTTGAAAATTAGATCCTGAAATTAACATTTTTATTGAAATTTTCACAAAGTTAAATGTTTTTTTAAAGTAATTTTATGTTAAAAGTAATTTAAAGTAATTAAAGTTATTTAAAAGTATTTTGCAGTAATTAAGTAAATTAAAATAAATTGAAAGTAATTTAAAGTAAAATTTAAGTTATGACCTGAGTTCTTTAATATTTACTATCAATTTGTAGGTAATTATCAACTTGAATTTTCAAGTTAACTACTTTAAAAGTGTTTTTAACTTTAAGTAACTTGACATTACTTAAAAAATTTAAGGTTCTTTGAAGCAAACATTTTTTGCATCCACTTCAATTATGAATATTTTTTTTTATAACATTTTGTTCACAACTATGTTAATATTTATACAAATAAATGTAAAAAAAAACGATTTTTCATTTATTTTATTTATTCATTGAAGATTCTCTTTCTAATAACCTCGGTTTTAAGGTGGATATTAATTAGCCTAGATTTCAAGGAGAATTTTGAATAACTTAGATTTTAAGGTGGATTTTGAATAACCTATATTTTACGATGAATTTCGAATAACCTAGAATTTAATGTAAAAACAGTATCCTAACGTTTAAAACGACGATTCGCAACGTGATCGAATTTCGAAACATCGTTACAATTGGATTCGACACGGACGATAAGATTGATCGATTGATATCGCGATCAGGTGAGACACGAGAATTTCCATAGGATGTATTTAACGACGGGGAGTAGCGACTCGACGATATGAATGGGAGCATTGTTACGAGGAATTGTAACGAGGCAAAAAAGGGACGGAAACGATCTTGAAGAGGTTGAAGCTTGACTTAATCCAAGGGCTTGTTTGAGGTCAATAACATTTCGCTACGAAGGTTGATCGAGTCCTTGGTGAAGAATGACTACGAAAGACGAAAACACGTGCTCGTTCGTCCGCACACACATTATCGGTTACCACGAACTGCACATTCGCCCGATGTGGTTCTTTGCCCTTAATGGGCTTCGCCACTCTTTAATCGCACGGACTCGGGAGTGAGGTCAATTCCTCGTGGACCCAGGAGAACCCTCGATCGACTCGATTAAACGGAATATTAATTTCTCCCGGTTCAACTGATTCCTCTTAAAGCCAATCCAAGATCGTGGCTAATCGATGAGTGTACGTATTCACGGGAATTTAAATTCCTCGTAACTCGATTAATATACGAGCAGGAATGGGAACAAAGAAAATATATCAATACTCTATCCAATTCGACAGTCTCTCGATGAAACTTCGTTCGAATCGCGTTTAACAAACGTGAGGAATTTGTTTGGGTTCAGGATTTAACAAAATCAGATATTGAACAAATTCAGCTAGAGGCTTTTGTATTAATCTGATTTTTCGAATCAGATTAAATAAATGTTGAATAAAGGAAAATGAAAATTGCATTTGATTTCACAAAAATAATTCGTGGTAATTAATGAATAATTATGGGAGAGGATGAGATATATATATAGAGAGAGATAGAAGGGGAGAGAGAGAAAAAAATGCAAATCGGACCTGCAGAAGTTTGCAGAAGAAAATTTCATTCCATTTTAATTGAAATTTTATTTTTTGAAATTTAATTGAATTTAATTAAATTTAATAATTAAATTTTTTTAATTTAATTTTTTTAATTTGAATTTGATTTTGATTGAATTTGATTGAATTTGAATTTGATTTTGATTTGATTTGAATTTGATTTTGAATTTAATTAATTTAATAATTAAAATTAATTAAATTCAATTAAAAATTTTTTTTTAATTGAAATTTTATTTTTAAAAAAGAATATTTTTAGAGAGATCGAGAGACAGAGAGTAAGAAAAAAGGGACACATACAACATTTCAGAATTCAAAAAAGAAAATTTCCCTTCATTTTAATTTAATTTAATTTTCGTTTATTTTTGAAAAAGAAAGAGAAAGAGAGAAAACGAAAAAAGGACACAGAAAAGTTTGCAGAATTTACGTACCGAACCCAAACAAGCCTCCATATCTGCAAAAATTAATTCTAAGTGCAATTTCGAGCCTAAATTGTTATTCCAAAACAGTTTCTTTCGCTCGTTTGTCTTCACGTACCTATATACTTCAAATAATGTGGTTTCAATTATAGATGCATTATATGGGAAAGTCGAAAGTGCAACGTGATTCTCGCAAGTGAAATATGTATATCTTACATATATGAAGTCACACACACATGTATATACAAATATATACATATATATATTTTTTTTAAGTGTTTATATACAAACACACACAAATACACATACCGTTTACTTATTGCATCTAAATACAGAACATTAGAAGGAGAAGGGAACAGAGACAGAGCTAGAAGCGTATATAATTCTTCAATCGCGACGACGAGAATTTGCCGAGAAAATGCATGAACTTATGCACACACTGCAGGGAGTCCGGGGTAATGGCACCGGGTTGCGAAGGGGGGTGGGGGGCTCCAGTAGAAGTAGAACCAGAGAAGCGCACGTTGAGGCTGCTGTTGCACTTAAGTGCATTGAACTCGGCTTGTACAGAGCACCGAGTATATAGACGTGAGTACATACGATTCGTAATGTACGGTAACACTCGAAGCTATTGATACCTATATATTAGGGTGCTTCTTAAACGGGCAAAAAAAATTTTTTTTTTTACTCGCGTCACCCATTTATCTCTTCTATGATCCAAAAAAGTCCTAAATTATTTTTTTCAGATTTTTAAAGTAATATTTAGGGGTCGCTACCGGCCAGTAAAATAAAATATATATATATATATAGGTATATATATTTTTTAATAGTATTTTTATTCAGTGAAAAAAATGATAATCATTCTTAAATTATATAATTGGTAGGGAGTTATGATAATGAAAAATTAACTGTGATAACAATGTATTTTTATTTGTATTTGGGTACTTCTGTGTAAAATTTTTTACAACTGAAAGAAGGTATTGTTTTTTTTTCTCATCGTTGGTAATTAATTTGTTGTACTCTTCCATTAATTCCACTTCCCGCTCCGCCAAATAATTCACTACTTTCATAGAGCATATTATTTCTCTAGAAGCAAAGCCTCTAGAAGAAATAAACCCAAACAAACCCAAAAAAAATATAAAAATTTTGATGCTCGGTAGCGATGCTTAAAATTTGATTTAAAAATAAAATAAAAATAATGAACTCGTTTGGACCTTCCGGAGTATCAATATCAATGCATTGGGGATGAATGAATTCATAAGGAATCGCTTCGTCGCTTGAAATTTGAAGACCGGAAGCTCCGAAGCGAGAGTTGAGAAACGCTTATCCCGCGGGTTCGTAAGCACGGAGAAGTCTATTTTTGTATGACACAACGGGGAACGACACAGAAGTGCCAGAAGACGATAGTTTGGTCTTCTTCTTCTTCTTCCTCGACTTTTAGTGTAACGAGCATCGATCCACTTTATTCTCGAGGAAAGCTTCAACACTCTGAGCTTTCATCAAGAATAACGAGGAAAGCTTCAAAATTTTTAGCTTTTCTCAATTAAAACGTGGAAAGCTTGAAAAGTTTCAGCTTTCATCAAGAATAATGAGGAAAGCTTTGAAACATTAAGATTTACTCAAGAATAACAAGAAAAGATTTTAAAGCTACCGAAAAAAGCTCTTTAATTTTAAAGCTTCGAAATTAGGTTTTTTTTTAAGCTTTAAAATTTGTACGTTTGCAGAAAAATTCGAATCACGTGGTGATTCAAATCCTTTCTTTTCGTTTGGAGAGAACGATTTTTTTCGATTAGTACAATTTTAGTGTGACGTAATTATTTTGGTATCAGAAAAAGTTTGGAAAATAGTTAGGGTGCATTTGGATTGGCCTAAAGATTTTTTTCGGTATCGTCAGCCTCTCTGGAGATTCTTCGATCCTTTTTCTCTTTTTCTGCTTTCATTCTCAAATTATCCTCCATACGTGTATTCTCGAAAAGTGACGGTTTCTGAATTTTTGTTTTTTTTTTTTTGTTCGCGAAGACGGATGGCCGTCGTTCATGGAAACGAGCGACTGTCGAGCTACTTTGATACTGATAGTTCTGCAGAAAAACTTCTTTTGGCACCTCCAGCCCGTCAGCAAATGTTTCTTCGGCGCCTGTCGCCAAATTCATCAAGACCCTTCAAGACTCAATCTCTTCACAGTCAATTGGACTCACTTCGAAGGCGTTTTTACATTTCTCCGATTGAAGACGTTTTTTTTTACGATTTTTTGTGCTTCTTATTTTACGTATTAATTTTTGTATA
Source organism: Ophioninae sp. B BG-2022a (assembly GCA_030522765.1). Taxonomy (NCBI): domain Eukaryota; kingdom Metazoa; phylum Arthropoda; class Insecta; order Hymenoptera; family Ichneumonidae; species Ophioninae sp. B BG-2022a. Next base: position 3,757 of record JAPYZJ010001518.1, on the reverse strand, counting down.
TATATATATATATATATATTCATTATATTTTATTTTTAATTTTATTATATTATATCATATATATAATTTAATATGTATGAAATTTATTTAATACATATTTAATAATATATATGATATATACTTTATTCACGCTTTATATATATATGAATAAAGTAAATAGAGCAAAAGGCAGCACGCTCTAGAGGAAGATTAAGCCTCGGTTAAAAGCACGAGCAAAAAAGATTTAAAAAAAGCGAACATTATTGTAAAGAAATGAGGGTACTGATCGCTTGCAGCGAAATCCACCTGGATCGATATGTATATATGGGGCGTTCGACATCGAACTATTTTTCGAATTATTCGGTGAGGAATAATGGTGAGTTTAATTTTGCAGGCCTAGAATGCAACGATATTTTATAATAAATTTTGAATTTCGTTTTTATTTTGTTAGTGTCGAAAATATGTTCAACTGATACAAGAAAATCGTATATTTCTGGTAAGAGGAAGTAAAAACGTTCAAGCTTTTCGATTTATATACGCAGCAGAAATTGACGAAAAAAATAGCGATCAAAATTTGCAAAAATAATTTAAAAAGTAATATTTTTTAAAATTGCAGAAGTTTGGTATAATAAATAATGTAAATAAATATTTGGAAAAAGTTCCAGTAATAGTTGCGATACAAATTTACAAAAATTAACGAAAATTAAAAAAAATGCAATAAAAATGTAGAAAAAATTTGCACAGGCGTAAATTGAAAATCATAAAAAAAAACAACGACCAACCGGGCTTTTTTGGGACTCCTGGTATTTTTGAAAAATTTAGAGAATCGTCATGGAATGATTGACGTTCTAATTAAGGGATTAGGTTAACGTGAAAATTTCAAGAAATCTTTCGTCGCTTGTGGCAACTCAGAGCGAAGGGGAAGGTTCAACATATGGTGCAGGAATCGCGGATTATAAAGATAGAACTGCTAGTCAAACTTTAACCAGGTTTTTCTCGAAACTGGGTTCAAATCGATATATGACATCTAAAGACCTGATTCGCTTCAATTATGGTCCACTTATTAACTATATAACAAAAATGGAGAATTTAAAAAATAATAAATGTTTAATAATTTTACATTTATATTTTTAAAAAATCGTTGAATCCTAAGGTAAAACAAAATGTAAATTTTTTTTAATTCTAATTTTTACAATTTAACATTTAAACAAAATCGTTGCAAAATGAAAAAAAAAATCGTTACATCCCTACGTTAAAAACTTCAACTCTATAATTTAATGTCCTTTTCCAATTTTGAATAATCTCGAATAAAATAATACACAAATGCAATTCTCGATGATTTAATTTATGCAATATTTTTTCCTGTCGTTCCACGACGCAAGAATGAAGAAAGTAACCTCGAAACGACTCTGCATAGAACGGCCCTTATATTTATACCTGCGATATAAATTACGTTGAAGCCGACATCGCCACCTGTTCGAGCGTCGATTATACGAGAAGCGCGACGTGAATTATCGCGACACGAGCCTACGTAATTTTCTATCGCTACTATAATACGCGAGGGTTTTCGTGTATGCAGCGCCGATGATTATTATTCTATTTTGGAGCAATTAAATGCGTCTCGTTATCGGGAGCCCGGGGAATTTTTATTTCTCCCAACTTGAATGTACAATCCCACAATAGGCAATTCCAAAAAATCTGTTTCCATTTTCAAGAAAAAAAGGCCATAACATTTTTTATCAAAATTTTTTTCAAATAGAATTTTGAAAAAGTGCGAGGTTATTTTGACCTCTTGCATTTCTTTAAAGCCATGTAGAAAACCTAACCTCACCTCACAAAATTTCAAATCCACTTGTGTGAGAGTCGATTGTTTATGTAAAAATAATAATAATAATAATAATCATCATCACCATCATATAATATCGATTTATTTATTATCTATAAATTATACTTATTCTGAATTATTTTTAGGGTTCAATTATTGTAATGTAATAAATTATTTGTACGAATAATTGAATACCCAATTACATATATTGTATTAACTATATCTCTTATACAAACATTATATTGATTATTATATTGTTAGAATAATAATAAAAATAAGGGTTTCGTAAAATGTATCTTGTTATTAATTAAATAAAAAATGAAATTTGATTTATATTGTATAAATTTTGATGGAATATTTGTACGAATAATTGATTACCCAATTACATATATTGTATTAACTATATCTCTTATACAAACATTATATTGATTATTAGATTCTCAATAATAATAATAAAAATAAGGGTTTCGTAAAATGTATCTTGTTATTAATTAAATCCCTTAATTTATAAAATTTTGCAAAACCGTCAGTTTTATTATTATTATTATATTTATTATTATCAATTATTATATTATCAACCACAATAAAAAATAAAATTACAAAATAATATTTCAATACCCATAATTTCATTAAATTTTTCGAAATCCTCAATTTAATAACAGACACGAAAGAATTAACGAAGACTACACATACGGACTACTGGTCTTGGGACACATGTGGCTGTGTGAGCAGAAGTTTTAAAATAGCTCCGATATTTCCGTAGGGTCGATTCCCTTTCGCATTCAGCTCGTGTACGCAATCCAGCAGACATCGCGGGCATATGCATCACCGTTAATATATACACGGAGAGCCGATAGAACCATACGCCGTTTATTTTTAATAACGCATATTTCCCCTTCCCCACTCCTCGGATTTCCCTTTCGCTGAGCAGAAAATAGGAGGGGGGGGGGGCATCTCGGTCAACGTCAATCAGTCTAGGGCATCGGTAAAGCTCGTGAATTCAATCTAGTGTTATCGGTCCGCTTATGTGTCAACGGGAAAATGCATTACGAAAACTGAAACGACGACGAGCAAATGAGTTTGTAATGGGACGATAAAAGACACTTTATGGATATTCGCCGTGGAACGTTGCAAGAATCAAGAGAGAAACTTCGTGGGTTTCTAAAAGACAAGGGGGGGGGGGGGGTCGCAACGTTTCGAGATGTTTCCCCCTCCTAATTGCACATAACCCCAAAAATAATGCGTCCGGTTTGGATGTTTTATTTTTTGTTTGATTTAACGGTAAATGAAAAGTGCGAAAGTGTATAACCTCAAAAATAATATAATCGGAGGGGATTTATTATTTTTGAGATTTTTGAGGTAAGAATACACGTTTATAACCTCGAAAATAATAAATCCGCTTCGATTAGGTTTTTTTTTTTGAGGTTATTGAAGTGCGAATTAACGTTTAGAATCTGAAAAATCATAATTACGTTTTTTTTTATGTTGTTTTTGAGGTTATTGAGGTCCGAAAATTGTGTTTTTAGAAGTTTTTTACGATTCTTTCATGAAAATTTTGGGTTTTGGGGAAAATTAATGGGAGATTCGTACTCAACGGGTCAAACTGCATCAAAATAGACCATTTAAAAAAATATTAAAAATTCAATTTTTTTTTGGATTTTAGGGCAAAAAAAGTTTTTTCACTCAATCATCGATAACTTTTTTTTCTTTGGGATTTGGCACTCCACTCTGCGCTCAATCTCTTCGTTATGATTTTCTCTTCAAAATGATTTTTTTATAATTGAAATCCGATGATTTTTCGATTTTTGGCAGAATTTCAAAGTTGGACCATCGATTTTTCCCAATTTTTCCATACATACCCCTTTGGCCTCGTATTTTGCCATTTTTCGAGTGAACTTTCCGGAAAAACTATAAGAGATATCGATATGATTCCAACGCCATTATTTAAGTCAG
>JAPYZJ010001517.1:0-56967 GCA_030522765.1 Ophioninae sp. B BG-2022a | reverse complement strand
GAAAAATTGGCAAAAATCGATGGTCCAACTTTGAAATTCTGCCAAAAATCGAAAAATTATCGGATTTTAATGATTAAAAAAGCATTTTGAAGAGAAAATTATAACGAAGAGATTGAGCGCAAAGTGGAGGACCAAATTCTAAAGGAAAAAAAGTTATCGATGATTTAGTGAAAAATTGTATTTTTCCCAAAAATCCAAAAAAAATTTGGATTTTTAATATTTTTTTAATTGGTCTATTTCAACGTAATTTTATCCCCTGAGCACGAATCTACCATCCATTGCCCCCAAAACCCAAAATTTCCCTGAAAAAATAGTAAAAAACTGCTAAAAACACGATTTTTCTTGCTGTGTGCAGTGCTTTAGACGAAAATTCGATGATATCCGTAATCAGCTGAAAAGTTTCAATGGGATAGACCCTCTAAACTATTTTAGCGATTTCACAACCCATCTCCTCAAAATTTGCAATTTTCACGCCTTGCAGTCTAGAATAGCAGTAAAGTTTTTTTTCAACGAGGGTGTACCTAAATGTCGTAATATATATTATATAATATTATAATATGATACGGGATAGCAAAACATCTCAGCTTGTCAATTAAAAAAAGTAAAATAATTTTTTTTTAATAAATAAAAATAAAATAAAATCAAACGAGCAGTAATTGCCTTCTTCGATTACAAGCGTTGAAATTGAATTGAGAATTCTCCCACTCCCCGATACTGCTTTAAAACGGACGAAAAAAAATAATAACAATAATAATAATGAAAAAAGAAAAAAAAATGAAAAAAGGTACGATTCATTGCGAAGAGGAAAATCGAGAGGCTCGACCGTGTCTAAAGTACCCCATCGTTTAATTAGACAATTTCTTTTTCCTCTGTGTTTCCCAAGAGGGCGAGAGAGAATCATGAGGCGAGACCGAGAGCTTCTCCTTCGAGCTTCTCTCCTATCGTCCTTCCCTCAACTACCCCTCATTCGTCCTCGCATGCTCCCCACTCAATCACCCGTTGGATTACACTTTTAATTCATTTTTTAAACTCGCTTGATCGTGCTCGTTTTTCCCCCTCCTCTACCCACTCCCTTGCCGCCTTCCTCTCCTGGCACGTCCTGAAATTGAGAATTTTCTTTTCTTTTTTTGTTTGAAGATAAGGTTTTGTTTATATTTGAATTTTTTTCAAATTGAGAAATAATTTAGTTTTGCAAATATTTTGTATTTCTTTTTATGACCTATTTGAAAATTGACGCCTGAATTAACTATCCACCCGTCATTGTAATAATTCTATTTTTAATTTGATTTTTAAATATTGAATAACACAAAATTACAATAGAAAACTTGAAATTCACTATTTGTTCAATTAAAAATTAAATGAAAAGGAAATCGAAAATTTACTGAAAAACCATTATTCATATTAGATATTTATATTAAATATTTTCCCCAGATCCATCCAAGTACTGCACATTTTTAACAAAAGGAAGTTCCTGTTACCAAATGTCACTTCCATTAATCGAAAAAAAAAGAAAAACCTAAAATCGTTTCTAAATTCCCACATAGGATTGCATTTTTTTCTTCTCGCCCTGAACCAACTCGCCATATCCGTAAACCAAAATTAAGGGGATAAACCAGTGTTTTCCCTCAAACAAGGAGGACCAAGAATTCGAGTACAAAAACGTAAGGCATCGATTGTTCCAATTTGGAGTAAAAGCGTTTTGAATCTCGCTTTCGTCGAAACTACCCCAAAGATTCCCCCCCCCCCCCCCATCCTTCCCCTTCCCACTCTTTCAACCGAAGAATTTTTTTTCTCCGTCAGTTTCGTCGTTATTGCTTATCACACTCGAAGCCCTCGAACCCTCGTTTTTGCGACGTGCTCGTTCACCCCCGATGGAATTGTGCGGAACCCCCTCTCGCCCCCTCTCTCATTTCCTCTCTCTTTCTCTTTCTGTTTCACTCGACTCACGTTCCAACGTCGAATGAGTGGCCATAAACGTAAACCGTGTTCTTTTAAGTGGGGTGCCTTTAAAAAGATCGTCCGGGCATGTATGATCGAGGCAAGTGACTTTAGCAGGGTGAAACTCACCGCCACCCCTCTTCGTCGTCATTGCCCTTTCTTGGTCCCGTTGAGCCACGTGAAACGGCAAAATAGGCAGAAGGAAATACGTAAACGACCGTTGAAGTTAAGGTGGTGGAGGGGGTTGGAAAGTAGGAGGGTAGTAATATTCCTTGAACCCCCAAGAGAAGGCTTACTCCAATAACCCCCCAACCCCCTCGGCTCGAACTCAAAACCGGCTCGAATGTGTATTTCCTACATATTGCGTGGGACGAGAATAAGAGAAAGAGAAAAAGCGAGGAGGGGTGCGGGGGAGAGGGAAAGAGCTGCGTAACCCTATAAATCTTGGTCCACCGACCTTTTTTTTCTTCGTTTTTCTTTTTTTTTTTTATATAAAATACAAGTGCGAGGGTGCCCCCGTACCGCCCACTCTGAGCTTACGTACACCCTCCTGAAAACCGTTTATCCACGCGCTTCTTTTTTTTAGTTTTATTTTTATTTTTTCGTTTTTTTTGTGGACGATTTACTTCGCTCCTCGGGTATAACGGAATCTCGCTTCGTGGCTGTGTGCTGTTTTAATAGTCCTGATCCAGTCCTCCACCATAAGGAGACTACCGAACTACTGGATTTAGGGTTCACTTGACAATCGTACGGGGACTTCCCGTTTTATTTATTACGGGTGTATAGGAATTATTTTGATTTTAAAAAATCTTGAATTTTGGTTTTTATTTGTAACTTTAATTATGGATTTAATTAGTCTTTAATTTGATTATATATTTTTTTATTTGAGCCAAATTAACATTCAATTGTTATAATTCAATTACTCAAAAAACGTTAAATTATAATAATTCAATTATAAAATCAACATTCAATGATTCAATGAATGTTAAATTATTCCAAGTCAATTATCCAATTATCCTTAAGCCGTTACAATACAATTAACAAATAGCCTTTCCGCTCACTGAATAAATAACGTAAAATCATTTCCGTAAACAAAAATCATCGTTCGTCCCGATGAACTACATCGAAAAAATAACAATCGCGTTCCGCGAGGTTCGTGTTTCCCGTTGGGGTTCCCCGGTCCATAAAAATTGATTAGCATCCTCCGTTGGGTCTACGGAGTCGAAGAAACAGTCCTCCTCGAGTACGACTCGATTAATCGTTCGAGTATCATCCAAGCTCGAGGTCTCGTTTTATCATCGCGAAAAACACACACGGCAAAAGACTTTTCGCGTGCATCAGTAATTCTTGCCCGAAATTAGTAGTGGGAGAAACGAATCGGGGTTGAAGAGTAGGAAGGGGGGAGATGTGGAGAGGGAGTTGGAGGAAAAAAAGGGAGGGGAAAAGAACCGATCGAGGGTCGGGAAAAAATTGGTGGCAATAAAAATAAATTACATGCATCGTAACGCTCGGTAGTGAGAGGAGCCCTCCGAGAGTAGGAGAGAGAGGCTCCGAGGCATCCATCCCGGGCTTGCATACTTCGGGTCCTGATTAAAATTGGGGTGTGCCGGTGAGAGAGCCCGGGGTACGAGAAAACACCGATCGGCTAACGCCCCGGGCTTCTTCCTTCGGGATTCGCCTCTTTTGCTCTTCTTATCCTCCGTCTCTCGAGTCGGAGGATTTTTCTTTGTTTTTTCTTTTTTTTGCCGCTTCGTTTATTCGTCACCCCCACTCTCTTTCCTCCTCGGATCTCCTGTGTTCGAGGGCGACAAAGATATTTCCTTTTTTTTTGCATTTTCTCGTGACTCGTACTTTTGAAAAGACGTGTATTGAAAATTGGTCGTTTTTTTCTAGTGATGAAGACGAGGCAAATTGTTTATTTTTTTGTGGTTTCTTGTAACGAGGACTTTTGAAAAAACCTGTATTAAATATTTGACTTGTTTTGGCTCGGTTGGGTTTTTATTTCATTTTTGGTTTTTTTTTGCAGGTTGGATTTTTTTTAGTTTAAAAACATATTTGAGAAATAATTATGTTTCTTTTTTTATTCCGTTTTCTTACAGCTCGTACTCTTGAAAAGACGTGTACAAAAAATCCTTTCATAATTCATAAAAATGCCGGAGTCACGACATTTTTTATAGGGACTCGTAAAGTGTTTTTCTCGAAACCGCTTTTTTTGAATTGTCGCGAACGATGACTCGTTGACGATTTTTTCCATAATCATAATTTCAATATCCATCGTTAAACGTTTTTCTCCATAACTTTTTATTTATTTATTTATCGTGTCAACAATTGCAGTTTAATAAAACTTCACGCAAAATCAAATCAATCATCACGATGAGCAACGAAACTTTTCGTAAAAAAAAACAACAAAAAAGACTTCAATTTTCGAGTTGACAAGAATCCTTAAATTGTGTCAATTGTGAATAACCCTGTAGCCGTGTTATTTCGTTTATTCCTTCCACCCCTCCCCCTCCCTTTCATATCGAAACCCCAAACTTCGAGGACGGTCCCCAAAATAGCCAAGCGTCCCCGAAGTCAACGTTCCACAAAAGTGGGAAAAAAATCGAAAAAAAAATAAAGAAAAAGCAAAAAGAGAGAATATCATTCCCCATATAAGCGGGCAAACGAGACGATTCGAGAGTGTGTCTCCGTACGATATTTATGCGCTGATCGGGTACGTGTATACGTTGAACGAAGTTGCTAGCTAGCACAGGATAATTCTTTTTTTTTCGCATTTATTTAAAGCGCAAGGACACCTAGTCGGACGTGTCCTGCTCCGTAGCCCCGTACCAGGAGAGTCCTCGGGCGCAAAGTGCCAAGATGTGTCCTCGTCGACGTAACCGAGCTATATCGCCGCCTCGAACGAGCCAGTTAAACGCCAGATGACCGAGACGAACGATTTCCACTCCCAGGAACGAGAGGGATAAAATGTGAACGAAAAAAAAAGAACGAACAACAAAAAAGGAAAAAAACGACTCCTCGGTTAGGGAAGGGGGGGGGGGAGCAAACGTACGTATGGATACAGAAAGTGTTGTGTTCGGCGTGCCGAGAGGATTTTATGCGCGCCATTACTCGCAATAAATCGTCACCGGTAATTACCAACGATCGGGGAAAATTATTAACGATTATACATCGAACGATATAATCGCGTTAATTGCCATTATCGAGGCATTTATGTGTTTGAAGTGCCAGGTGGGGGGGAATGTGACTGGAAGGGACAGGATTTTCATTAAAACTGATCAGCTTTGTTTAATTATTATTATTATTTATCTTGTGATTTTTGTTTTTCCTTTATTTTTTTATGTTACTATTCTTCTTCTTTTTTTTATTGTTATCATTGACCTTTTGATTATTATTATTAATATTTCATTGTTATTATTGATATTCTGATCATTATCATTATTATTATGTGTTATTACTTTTTTGTCATTATTATTTTTTTTTGTTGCTATTATTTTTTATTCGAAAAATAATAATAATTGTTATTGTTGTTGTTTGGGTTTGAACATTGTTTAATATTTTCCAAATGTTTTTATTACAATAACGTTTCTTTGTTTAAATGAAAACGAGTGATTTTCGTTCTCTGGGACATCGAAGGCGCATCGAAGTCTGATGACTTCGAATCGAGGATGCTCGTACTCCGTACACACGAGGAAGGTTGAAAGGTGAGAATCACGAGCGATCTAAGATCAGGTTGAACCGGTCGAAAATTGATCGGGCAAGGATCCTCCGTAAGTTCTCGAAAAGCTGGCCGATTATCAGTGCGCCGATCATCGGATGGGAGACCGGCTATTTTGGCGCGAACTTCCCAGTCCCACGTTTCGCAAATACGCCGAGGACGTGCCAAATGATGGCCAATAACTTCCTGGGAAAACGATTGTAGACTCGCGTCTGTTTCAAGTCACTTTGAGGACGGCGGACTTCGCGGGCCGTTCTTGAAACTTCCCTATAGCCTGGTAGTTGACGGTTGGTACGGAATACCAAATTCTGAATGTTCTTGTATACAGGGTAGCTTGAAAAGTGACGTCCGAAAATAACCTCTGAATATTCGACGCGAAAGAATTTTGTTCCGAGAAAAATGTAATCTTGTCATTTCAGTTAATTCAAATTTTTCGTTTTTTTTTAAATTATTATTATTATCTTATTATTAAACGTTGTTGATAATTCATTCGTAACGATTTCTTTACTAATTTGGCTTCCGATTTTTTAATGACGTATTTATCGAATTTTTTGCAGATTTGTCGACTGATTTCTCCACTGATTTCTTTACGGATTTCTTGATCGATCTACCTACCGATTTCTTTACCGATCTTTTGACCAGTACGACAAAATCGCAGTGTCACTATACGGGCGTAACTTTTCGAGGCGACCTGTACAAATAAAGCGTAGTAAAAATGTCGAGACTGGAGGTATCTCGTACAATTGCGCCGTGAGAATGACGCCTGGAGACAAGGAGGACCCGAGTTGAGTGAATGCGTGGGCGTTTTGGAAATACCTTTTTTTCTTTCATTTTCTGACTCTCTCACTGCGCTCGTATCGACGATGCGAAATAAGTTGGCGGCGTAGAGATATAACGCGGGTTAACTCGCTGCGCGCATCGGCGAGATCCGCCGCCGCGAGGCTGCTCGCCCGACACACATAACGTACGTACGCGGACCTTCGATCTAATAGGAATTCCATAATATTATATATCGACGATAAACGACTCTCGCGACAGGCTCTAATTAAATCTTTACAGCGCTCTCGTAATAATTGCCGGCTGCGCGCGCCGGCAATTTGCCGCATTGATTGAACATCAACCGACGAACGTACCGAGCTCGCGACATCCTTCGCGGAGACACATCATTATTTCACCAACTCCGTGAAAACTCATCGTCATTGTTTCAATGCGATTCCCAAAATTTACGTCGTGACCTGTCGAGTTATGATATTTCATTATCAATTTTCCACGCGTGTACAGGTGAGAAAAAATGTGTTAAAACGGTTGAAAAAGTATCACCAAAATATTTCGAAATTTGTTCAAAAATATTTAGAAGTGCTTCTAAAGGTTTACAAAATATTTAGAAGTACTTCTAAAAGTACAAAAAATATTTACAGATACATGAAGATGCGCCAAGAAAACCATGAGAATATTTCGAAAAGTACAAAGATTTGTTATCCTTTATTTCGGATTTCATTTAGAACGTTATTGATAAATAAAAAACATTCAAAAATCGATATCTCGAAAACTATAGCTAATCGTTAAAAATTCTTTTAGGGGTTCTCTTCAAGCATTGAAAGCAAGGTTCGTACAAAGTTTCAGCTCGATCGGAGACGGGAGTCTCTTTTGAAACGTTATTCTAAAAAAAAACAAAAAATGGAATATCTCGACGACTACGACGAGTCGCCAAAATCGCTTTGGGGGGTTAATTCAATATATGGAAAGGAAGGTTCCTGCAAAATTTGAGGTCGATCGGAGGTAGGAGGTATTCGGAAGTTGACGTAAAAATAGTTTGATAATTGAAGGACGCATGCGCCGTTGGCTAGTTTGGGGCCGGAGTATCTAAAGCGCAATCTCGGTGTTCGGAGATGCTGTTATCGACTGGTAGTCCCGTCGAAAGACACGATAAAACGGTATATTAATGGCGGACTCTTCGAATAAACACTTTACGTAAGGATATTATCGCGTCATAAATCCAATGGCTATGAAACGTTCGCGCACGCGCATACACATACGCAAAGTTTGTCCAGAAGTTCTATCGGTTACTATCGTCGATCATTGGGAGGGAAGAAACCGGGGATTCGCGACGTCACTCTCCATCTTCCAATCTTGGAATTTTCAATCTCCCATTGATCACGATATATTACATTTATAATTATCTCCTAGTCTCGTACTCAACTTTGTCATCGATTTTTATTATTCCAGTTACGACCCTGAAGGAACTCCTACCGGTTATTGCGCAAAACACTACGACAACTATTTCCAGTTTGGCAACCTGATAAACGTCTGTGCAATTTCGAGTTCTCTTTTCCCTACTCCCCCTCTCCTCTCCGCTCGAAAAGCTGTTTGGGTTTGGGTTTGTTTGGGTTACGTTTTCAATTTTAACTTTCAAAATAAGTAATCGACAATTATTAATGTATAATGAAAATCAACCGAAACAAACCCAAACAAACAAACTCAATACCCCTCTCGCTTTCACTGAAAAAAATTGTTTGGGTTTGTTTGGGTTAATTTTTTTCCTTCAATTCTAAAAATCAACAATTGACCATTATTAATAAACAATAAAAATAAGCAATAATCGCTATAATTCTCCGAAAAACGCACCCTAATCAGCACCCAACGCACCCTAATCAGTGATTTCGAATCCGAAACAAAAAAAAAACGAAAAACAAAAAATCGTAAGTATTTGAAGCGCGTTGTGTCACGAGAGTCGAGACTTTCGTTGTTCGTACGGATGTATAACGGTTTCGGCTCACGTCGTCTGTCGTTATAGTCTGTTTACTGGTTGCGGGGGGACCTATAGTTGCTTGAGTTACGAGAGGGATGCTTGCGCGAGGTACGAGCAAGAGGAAGAGGGAGGTTGGAACAAGGGAGTGTTAGAAGAGCGCGTGCTCAGGATGCGCACCTTGCCGGGACCTGATTAGCATCCACCCCCCCTCTGCCCCTAACGCCAGAAAGAGACGAAGAGAAGACAGAGGGAGAAGAGGGGCAGGGGGGGGGGGGGTTGGCGAAGGCCAATGGCACCCCGTGTTACGGTACGAGATTCCGACGCGCCAAGGGTAGGAGGGGAAGCAGTTGGTGGGTATGGTTGGGTTGGGTCTGGGTTGGGGGTCGCTACCGCCGCGGAATGAGAGCCCGATGGGGCGCACAGTCGCGGACCAGAAGAGAGGGTGGTAGACGTTGCGCGACATAAATATGTATGTATCATCCGAGCTTTGCGACCTGCCCCACTGGCCCACTGGGTCAGACTCATGCTTCATCACAATGAGCACCTTACAACTTCAACTATATACCACAATAGCCTGGATGCACTTTGTTCCTGGTTCGTCAAAATTCAAGTGGATGGAACGAAAGATGGGGATCTGGGGATATTTCTGGTGTCTAGGGATAGTGGGATAGGGTTTTTGGATACTCTAGTCATTGAAGGGATCTAGGCAGGTGGTGACTTTCATACTTCCAGTCGTTTTCTATTAGCCGTCTCACGTTAGAAGTTTTCTATCGACGATGGCTCATTGGATGGTGGCCAACTGATAAAATATCCCATATCCCGATACTTATTTTTTTCCACAGCAGGCAATTCTTGTTTTTAGGCTTTTCCAATAACGGAGTTCATCATCGAACGTTTCGCCTCATTGCCAGCGGTAAATTAGTGAACTATCGTGATCCGATGGGGATTATACGATTTCCCCTAGCGTTCCATAAATTCTTCCGCGGTCAATGAACCGGCGAATCTTAAGGGGGATGAGGGGAAGAGTAAAAGTGAAAGAAGAGGGGGGGGGGGGTTGAAATCTCGTACAATGGGAACTCTGGCGGCAACCTCATGAATACATGCAAGCCGCGAACTCGACTCGTGGAACGAAAGCGAGATGGAGACGTCCCGGTGAGGGGGTGGTTGCAACGGAGGGTGAGAAAGATGAACCAGAATGAAATGTGTGTGCGCGGGGACGCCTCCGCGTCTGGAATAGAGATACCACATGGAAAGCCATCGGGAAGTTTGAGCATGCAGCTCTCTATCCGCAATTCCACTCAGCTGACTTCGATCACTGACAACGAGCCGGAATGGCACAGGAAAAAGGGTGGCTTTCAACCCAGCCGCACCAGTGACGTCGCCACTGCTGCCACGTCCCCTGCGAGGACGGGCTTGGTGCAGGTCCGGGCTCAAGGTATAACGGTACTTTCCGGTCGCTCCTGGACTTAAGGGGGAAAGCCGAAAAAAATTGATTTATTTTTGGATAAATGTATATATATTTTTAACTTATTGTTCTGTATGTGTAATTCTATATATGTGTTCTATAAATGTGTAATATTATGCAATAAAATATTGTATACATGTATAATTGTATAAAATTAATAAAGTGGGTAAGAATATATATTTTTTTTATACAAATATTAAACAAAATTTTTTTTTGTTAAAAAAATATTTAAAAAGTTCTACGATTTCAAGAGCTTTTTGATAAATATTTTTAGAATTTTTTCGAAATATTTGATTCGTAATTCCTGCAATAATGGGGGAACAATTGGCGTGTTTTACATCAGCGACGATAAGGGCGCTCCCTGTAATTCTACGTTTACGAAAAAAATTGTCGATATAGCTCAATAACCATACTTTCGATAAAAAAAAGTTGGTAAAATTTGGACGGATAGTTTTCGAGACAAAAATTCTGAAAAATCGTGCATTTTTTCCGTCGACCACTCGGGTGTAACCCCTTAAAAGTCTCGCTTCCCTTTCCTTCAGGGGTTGAAGCGCAACCCCTGACGATCACGGGGAGGGACGGGTGGGCGAAAAGAGTTTCGGAGGCCAACGTCGCGGCTCTTACATATTTATGCCGCGTTCTACAATTCTACACTTCTCTACGCGCGAGTAACACGCCCCGACGCTTACGGAAATCTCCACGTGTACGTATACGAGGAAAATACTGTTGAACGAGCGACCGCGTGGCCCAAACAAGCCCACGTGGTCCTCGTCCCGATTTTCTTGTCAATTATGCTCCATCAATGAAATGGTACTTCGAAGACAAACAAATCGTAACGAATTCTTCCCTTCTTCAAAATTTATTATTCACTTTCATTTATTTATCTTTATTTATTTCGTAATTTGTTTTTGAATGTTTTTATTTTAATGAACTAAAAATGAATTTCCATTCAATGAATATAAATTACAAACCCAAAGAAACCCAAACAATTAACAAAATAAAACTATATTAATTTGGCTTGGGGAATATCAATTCATTATCATTAATAAGGCTAAAATAAAAAAGTAAACTTAATATATTTTATTAGAAAAATGTTTCTTGAAATAAAAATAAATAAAAATAATAGATAAAAATTAAATAAAAATACTTAAATACTAAAATGTGAAAAAATGTAATTGGGTCGAGTGAAATTCGCGTTGAAGGCTACAGGTGGACTTCAATGGGCCATTTTTTGGGAATTCATCGATGACACGTCCGGACTGTTTTTGATTGATAATTCGTTGTTCTTTTGGACGCGCATTGGCGTCACTTGGACGTCGCGAAGAGTCGCCGGAAAAGAAACAGAGATGTAAAAAAAAAACGAAGGAAGCAACGAAAGGCGATTGGGAAGGAATGGAGTAAAGGTTCGAGACGCGTGTTCGTAGCGTCACGGAGTTGTGCAGGATGCGCGTGTCTTCCCCTCGGTTTTGGCTATACATACGGAGTTCTGGGCGACGGGAGACTCGGAGAACCTCGTTCGGGAGAACTCGGCGCGTTACGTGACGTTCTCAGTGACATAAAAGTTGGGTGAGAGAGGATCGACCGTTTCCGGTTTGCGCTACCTTGTTTAGGCGCACCTCGGGTATTTCACGTGTGAGGAGTAACGGAAGAGCCTCGAGGCGTGGGAGAAAGATCTGGGATACCTGTCTATTCGGGAGTATGAAGAAATCTTATTCAACGTGCGCGGACGTGACGTAAAAAAAATATTCAAATTGAAATAAATACAAAAAATATAAGAAACATTCGAAAACAAATAAATTGTTGGTTGTTTAACGTTAGACGCTAAACGTCACTGTTGAATATATTATTATTACATCTTTTTGCATTGAAAATTTATCATCAAATATTCATTAAAAAGTTAATTTTCATTAATTGAAATTAAATAAGAAATCGTCGGTTCAATTAAAAAGCATTTTCAATTAACAACGAAATATTATGAAAGTTTCCAAATTATTAAATTATTCGATGTTAAACGTTGGATGTTAAACGTTATTGTTAAATATTGATTATAACTTGTTTCCGTATTCAATGTTTATTGAATAATATAACGTCCAAATTTTATTAATCGAATTTCAGTCGTTCTATCAATTATTTTAATCCTTATTTGTCAAGTTCGTCTTCATTGTTGGCATCAGGAAGCAGCGTGGTCAGGTGTCAAAAGTTTCAAATCGATCCCCTTTCCCCTCCCCTCCGTGTGTCCACTAAGATGTCCGATAAACGCGACACATTTCGTTCCCGATACTCCACCACTTCATTTGTCACTAAAACGGATATTGCTTTTCACCAAATCCCCAAATCCCCCCCACCCCCCTCGGCCGCTGTCATTTTACCGATCGTTAACACGTCCTGTCCGTTTCACAATTAGTGACACGTCGCGATTGTCTCCCCCAAACAGAAAAAATTTAAAAAATGGGTTTGAAAAAAAGTTCTTGTTATTCGAAAACGATGCATTTGTAGATCTTTTTTTTTTTTCGTTTTATTTGTCCATTTTCAACGGACCCAGAATTCGGTGAATACTGGAATGGTCAATTTTTTAAATAATCCATAGCGGGTAAACGCGCGAGGTTTTAATTTTCGTCACGTTGATTAGCACGGTAGTCGCGCCAATCAAGGTATATCCGACCAGCCGAGCGCAAAGTGAAAGACCGAATGACACATTGTGTACTAGTCGCCCGGAGACGAATTGGTCCCGAAAATCTCTAATTTATCGGATAAAAGCCAGAGTGGCTTCTCACGTCAACAATAATGATAAACGACCCTTTGCTCGAGTGAAATGATATTTATTTTAAATTTATATACATTATTATTATTGTTTTATATTCGATACAAATGTAATTAGATATATAGTTATGAAATATATTTAATAATAATATAACATTTGTAAGACATTTTTGATAAACGCTTAAAACAAGCGTCTATCAAAAGTTGCAAATTTTCAGCTGATTACGAATATTATCGAATTTTCGTCGAAAGCAGTGTAGACAGCCAAAAACATCTTGTTTTTAGTAGTTTTTCACAATTTTTTCATGGAAATTTTGGGTTTTGGGGGAAATTAATGGTAGATTCGTTATCAGGGGATCAAATTACATCGAAATGGACTTATTAAAAAAATATTAAAAATCTAAAATTTTTTTGGATTTTTCGGGAAAATAAGTTTTTTCACTAAATCATCGATAACTGTTTTCCCTTTGGGATTTGCCACCCCACTTTGTGCTCAATCGCTTCGTTATGATTTTTTCTTCAAAATGCTTTTTTAATCATCAAAATCTGATGATTTTTCGATTTTTGGCAGAATTTCAAAGTTGGACCATCGACTTTTGCCAATTTTTCCATACATACCCCTTTGCCTTTTTTTTTCCGATTTTTCAAGTGGACTTTCCGGGAAAACTATAAGAGGTATCGATCTGATTCTAACGCCATTAGTTAAGTCGGATAAAAACCTTTTCCAAACTCACCAAATAAACCTCTATAGCATATAAGAAGCCCACCCTACGACCTTTTGAAATCTCGTGATTCTTGAGATTCTGGAAAAGTGGCCGGAGAAGTCGAAAAATTTTATTTTCCGTTTTTAAGCTCTCAAAAGGGTCTATTTGATCGTAAATTGTCCGCTGATTACGAATATGCCCGCGTTTTAGTCGAAAGTACAAAATTAGACTGGGTAAATGCAAAAAAACGTTTGCACAATATTGTTCGACATTTTTCCATAGAGAGTTCGAAGCGAATTCAATGGTGGATTTGTCTTCAACGTATAAAAATAAATATAAGCAACAAAATAAACCATTAAAAAAACCAATAAACGAAAAAACATGAAAAAAGTGATTCATCGATTTTTTTTACCATTGACGAACATGACGTAACAACGCAAAAACGTCCGTTGTACAGTATAGCTCGCCCTCGGTTTTACGAACGTGTGGCTATGCGGAACTTGATTATTTTGCCGCAGCGACATAACGAGCACTTTTGCCAGGGATGAAGAATTATTGGCGGTAGTATGCCACCGGGTCAAGTGGTCCTCGCTTCCATCGCCTTCTGACTCCATCAGCGTGTATAACAACGTGATGTCATAATTATTACCAGAGAGCCCTCTTTCGGCCATCTCTGCATACTAAGAAAGACCGGCTCCCAATAATTCAATCTTCTTTTTTGGACACGAGAGAGACGAGTCGAGAGGAAGGAGGGGGAGGGGAGAGGGAATAATTTCTTGAGAAACCTCAGCGACGATCCGGGTAATTGCATTGTTGCCTGAGAGGCCAACGGAGGGAAGATGCACTTGGTCACGTGACCCGGGCCTGTGACCTCAACTCAATTCGAGGAGGCCGAGGTACTACAAGACCCACGCACATGCATCCCGGATAATCGTCCTCTCCGACTAATTACGTAAGTGAAATGATTCGATCATCAATTCTGTACCTACGATGCGTATTGTCCTACCCATTTCATAGGGTTTTTTTGTTCTGTGAATTTTTTGCTGGTTTTTTGTTTTCTGATTTTTTTATTTCTTGGGTTTTATTTATTTTCAAGGTTTTTGATTGGGCGTTCGGTTCAGTTTTTCTTTTTTTTTTTATTTGTTGCTTTTGTAAATTTTTTACTGTTTTGGTTTTGGCCATTTTTTTGTTTGGGTTTTTTGAATTTGCCGTTTTTTACTATTTTTTTATTTTTGGATTTGATTTCCTGGATCTTCATTTGGATTTGTTTTCCATTTTTCTTTTTTATTATTTAATGATTTCCATTTTTCCATTGGACAATTCTTTTTTTATTATCTTTTATTCGCTCGCGATTAGCTGCTCGAAGAGGCACGATCCGCAAGCCTGCTAAATTGGAAGCCAACTAACATAACCGTGAAATAGGAAGTAAACTATTCCGTTTTTCTTTTTCGTTTCGGTTGCCTTTTCACCGGCGTCACGTGACAGAGTGTCGTGGCGGTATGCCAGGTTCCCGGCACATGGTTGCCCGATACGAGGCCACCCACTAAATTGTCGATGCATCGTCCAACCGAATCTTGGAATTCGCCAAAAAATCCACAAACTTATGGAACGAGAAATTCTGGCGGAATTATAGCTAAAGATGAGCCAAAGTGAAGAGGAACCGGAGAATCTTCTCGTTCCTGAAACCTTCCGACCACCCTACCCTTCCCTCTTAGAACCGAATCATCCCTTTCGTACATTTTTTGTTTCCCTCACTCTTGGATTTCGTACTGGAAAGGGAGAGACTGTGTACCTATATCGAAAGAGAGAGAGAGAGAGAGAGCGGGAAGGAAAGGGGGGAGAGGATCGAGATAGAGAGCGGATCCGGGCGTGCAGAACGCGAACCGGGTAAAGCGCTCAACTGCAATTTTTCTCGCCATATACGTGACGGGAATAGGAATAAAAAAACGTAGCCCGGCTAAGGGAGTGTAGGGCCGAGTAGGTTTGCGAGCTCGGGAAGGCCCGGAGACAGCACAGGAAAGGGCCAAGAAAAAAAAGGCCTGCCACGAATTTTCTCCGACCGGGAATAAGACGAAGAGCAAGGAAGGTTGGGTGAGAGAGGGTGCAACGAGGGCTGGATAAGAGAGAGGGAGAGACGATAAAGAATGAGTGCTTCGCTGTCGTGACTGAAAGAAAACGTCCGGATCACTCGCAAGGGAGTTTCCCATCTCGTACTATTCTCAGAAGTGATCATCATCTCTTTCGCCCAGTTGTGTTGTTTTTTTTCTCGTTTTTTTTTTTGCCGCGAGTCATCTTTACGTCGGATCAGAAAAAAGCCCCGGCTTCGTTATCATGAGGCGATGATCGCTACGAAAAAAATTCATTCACTGACGCTTCTCAGGAATTTTAGTGTTTTTTTGGGAATAGGGATTTTTTTGTTAACGGAATAAAAAAAAGTAGTTCAACTTTGGACATTGAATTGAGTGAAATTAGGGAAAAAGGTTAAGTGAAATTGGAAATCAATTAATTTGAATTGAATTCGTTATAAATTTCATTGGAAATTAAATCAATTACCCATTTTATTTACATTTAAATTTAATAAAAAATTTTGATTAAACATTGAATTAAACAAACACGTTAGTGAAAACTAAATGAATAAAAAGTTTTATAGAAAAATAAATGTAATAAATACCGATTGATAATTAAATAAATTT
This sequence comes from Ophioninae sp. B BG-2022a, assembly GCA_030522765.1. Lineage (NCBI taxonomy): Eukaryota > Metazoa > Arthropoda > Insecta > Hymenoptera > Ichneumonidae > Ophioninae sp. B BG-2022a. The sequence continues at coordinate 40,940 of JAPYZJ010001517.1, read as the reverse complement.
GAAATTTTGTTAAAAATGAAATTAATTAAAAATATCGTTGAAAATGAAATTTAATTAACGATTAAGTATTCGTTTTGTAAAAATCCAGTCATTACTTCCAAATTTCGAAAAAAACGTTTGAGGAAGATTGAAGGTTTTTCCTAGATGTCCAATAGGCTTCATCGGTGTCCACTTGTTTCTCCTGGTCGTTTAGTATGCATCTTGGCAGCTTCACCGGAATGGAATAGATTCGTAGAGAGGAGGATAAAAAAAGCAGCAGATGGAGGTAATATGGCGTGGGTACTGTATCGAACTCGGGAGAAATAAGAAAAAAAGAAAATAATAAAAGAGGGAAAAAAGAAACGAAAGGGAAGACGAGAGAGGAGACGATATCACGTTGGCCAAATCAGACGATATCGAAGCTCGACATTAGATCACTAAGTCTGATTCGCATTGACGCGAATCGTGCCTCCGGGGCGGAAAATATGATTGCTTTGACTGGTTGCGAGAGTTTTCTAGGCGGCACGTCGCACGAAGGCGTCGAGGGTGGGATTAATGCTACCCTCGGGGATCCGTGTGTGTCGCCCTTCTTCTCTCTCTCTCTCTTCATCTCTTCCTCTTTCATCCAGCGACAACTTCCTCAAGGAAAAACAAACTAGGAGACGACCATCTATTTCGGGCCGATCCTGAAGATTTTTCAAGATCGCAAAATCGGGCCCAATTTATTTTCATCGTGTGGGCCCAAAGTAAGGCCCAATAATTCCTCCCAACATTTGGGCCCAATGTCAGGCCCAATCGTTCTCTCCACCTGTTGACTCGAATCCCGTGCCCAGTATTTTTCTTCAATCATTGAACCTAATATCAGACGCAATAGTTTTTCCAACCTCATTTCCAATTGGGCCCAACCTCATGCCCAATATTTTTTTCCTTCACGGTAGATAAACCATGAAATCCAGTAATTTATGAAATTCGTTTCGAGGATTCATTTATCACCGGGACAATGCCTTTCTTTCCTGGGAGAGTTCGAATCAAACATTGGGCATGGAGGGGGCGAGGGGAGGGGGTGGAGTTAGGGGACTTATCGGAATCGATAAAAAGTCCAAGTATCGCGGGAGACATCGAAACGCTTGTGACTTTTGTACCACCGAGACACGATCTGAACGAAGAGAGAGAGCGAGAGAGAAAGTTGGGAGCCGCGAGAGCGCGGACCTGACTGTTTTATTGTGTCACGTGCAGAGGCACAACGGGCCAGCCCCATATATCAGTCGCGTCAGAGGGGAGACGTCGATATCCCCCGATCAATCATTAATAAGGCCTGAAACCCCAAATACATAAGGCAGTCGCTGCGGCCACCTCTCGACCCCCCCCCCCCCCCTCCACCGCCCGGCTCCGGCGCGGTCACCCCCTTATAACCCGGCTGCACGCCGCAACGACCTCCGATATAGAACTACGGTGGAAAGAGTGGACGAGGATTGCGGAAAGGGGGTGAAGAGGGGGGGGGGTGGGGGGGGAGAAAAAATGTATCGCCGAATTTATTTATCTCGTATATAGATCCACGGATTGATGGAATTTTATATTCTTCTACGTGATTTCTCGTATTCGCGGCGAACGCCGTATCATTTCCTACGTATTTTCGTAGTCGTTTTTCTTTCTTCGTTTTTTTTTTTTGTTATTTTTTCTTATTTTTCTCCGGACGATCGAAGCTTCGAGCTTCTCGGCCTCGCTCGAGATTCGAGAACCTTCGGATTCGTGGATAAACGACGGAGGAGCCCGAATTGCTTTGGAAATAACGTTCGGTCTATTTTAAGGGTTGGGCGATGAAACGAAGGGTTGTGGGAAAAAATAATTTTTTAGGTATTTTTAAATGAATTTTAAGTTCATTTTTTGGGAATTTTTTAGAAAAAGATTCTTTTTAATTAAGATAGATATTATAAAGGGTCATTAGAAATACTAACGTGTAATCTCTCAGTTATCGAACATAAAAAAACTGAAAGAATACTTATAATATAGAACAATGAAAAGTTCAATTTTACATGCACCAACAAATTCGTGAAAATAAATGTATCGATAATATTGATTAAAAAACCAAAAACTCCTCGAAAACGCAAAAACCAAAAAAACATCGAAAATCACAATGATTACGAAAAAATAAACAAAAAATGAAATTTCAAGCGATTTTTAAAATCTTCGTATTTGGTTGATGGTCAATAATCCCGATGATCGAAAATCTCTTCGAAGCACCTTTTTCCTTTTAGGAACATAATAATAAATCGAGGATGGAGGCGGGGGGGTTGGAACCCTTTCCAATCTTCGATTTCAGCCAGCAGTCGAAATTCGGCTATATCCCTTCGTGCTCCGAAAAATCCCGTGGGAGACCTCTTCCCCCCTCTCGCTCCCTCTCTCTCTCTCTCTCTCTCTCTCTCTATGCATAGGATAGGTTCGATATCGAAACGAGGAGATATCGGTGCGGTTTAAAACGTCGTTCGGTGCGGTGGCCGGTCGCATTGCCAAGCTTTCCAAAACTACCCTCGTATATGGCCCAAACCCAAACCAGTTCTCGAACCCTCGGCGTGTACAACCGGCACGAGGATTTCGCGCGGATCAGCGCAAACGAAAGCTTCTCCTGCATCGTTTTTTTTTCTCAACCCTCCACCCCCTCCACGCTTGCTCCCGTTTTTTCGTACGAGTTTCACCCCCTCGTTCGAGCTTTGCGTGAACTCGTGCGGTTGGAAAAAAACAAAACAGTTTTTTCGTAGAGGAAAAAATAGCGAAAGGAAAAAGAAAGAAGCAGGGGATGGGGCTGGAAGAGAAAATATGAGGTTAGGTCGATTCTGTATGTCCATCGCTTTGATCCCATATAATAATAATAGGATCATATTTTTCTCCCGACAATTTCTAGACTCGAATTTACGAATGTTTTTTATTTTGCCATTTGGTTTTGAGAATGGGTGGTGGCGTTTGCATTGTTTGTTTTCTTCGTTTTGTATTTTTGTATTTTCCGTATTTCCAAATTATCGTATTTTCGAAATCGTTTTTTGCGCCGATCGCGCAAGAGAGTTTTTTGCAAACTATGAGTCTAAACCTGTGGTTCTTGCGGTACTGGGAGACCGACTGTGAAGCCCCCCTCCCTCCCCTCATCCCCCTTCCTCGTGGAGGTTAAAAGAATGAGAAGATCGGAGGAAGAACCATGAAGAAAGGGGGCAAAGTCAGAGCGAGAGGGAAAGAGTAAAAAAAGAGAGAAAGTCAGACAGTCGGACGGACAGAGAGAAGGATCCTCTTCGACGTACGAGATGAGGATGCCTATACGCGCATTCGAGAGTCCGAGAGGAGGAACTGAGAGTGAAAGAGAGAAAAAAACGATTGGGGCGAAGAGAGGCGGTTGTAGATTGATTATCTCGCCCGAGGAAATAGCAGCGAAGAAAGAGAAGCCTGTCGAGAGATAAAGAGACTAAAAGAGAGGGGTAGAGAGAAAAACAGAGAGAGGGAGAGAGATACACTTGGTGCTCAACCCCCACCCTCGAGGCGCTTGTTTGGGTTTGTTTGGGTTGGTGCTCCTTTGGAAAAATTGTCTTGCCCCAGGATGTTGAACACGCCATTTCCGGCCTTCGTCATTCAAAAGTTCAATTTTGGCGAAATAAAAAGTCACTCGAATTATTTCTAGAAAAATATAGAATTTTTATTTCTTAAAATTTCTGTACAGATTTATTTTTTTTTTAAATCAATTTACCATTGTTTTTAGCAAAAAAAAAACATTATTTATTCGAATTATTTAATAAAAAATCTATACTTACCAGACTATTCAATCAAACGGAGAGTATTGAGTTTACATAATAAAAAATCCATATTTGCTCGATTATTCAATCAATTTGTGATAATCGAAATAATTAAATGAAAAATCTATATTGTCTTGATTATTCAATCGACTCGAAATAATTCAAATAATTTAATAAAAAATCCATACTTTCCCAATTATTTAATAAACTCGAAATAATCGAAATTATTTAATTAAAAAATGCATATTTGCTCGAGAGTTTAACTGGTGCATAATAAAAATGAACAAGACCCCCCCCCCCGCCCTATTTTGACTGAGTACTCGAATTCCCGTCAAAGAGTGTTAAAAATTCTTCGGAGGGGTTTTCATTGGGCGATCAAGACGCGAGGCATGACGTACTTACGTAGAAACTCTCGACGGGAATATTCGCGGCTGTAAAGCACACCCTTAAGGAAGACAAACGGGAGTTCGATGCCTCTCGCGTTCAGCCGGGCGGTTTGCATCATTGATGATGCCCCGTGCTCTATTCCCAAACCGGTAGTGGCCGCACGTATACGTACACGCGTTCGAAGCGAGCCCTTCCTCTCCGCTGTGGTTTATCTGCCCATAACTGTGAAATATTCTCGTGGCGCTACCGGGCCTGATTGGCGAGAAGCGTTTCTGGCAACGGTAAATCTCAACCCCGCGATTTCGCCTACTCCGAGCACCCTGGGGGATCGGGTCCGTGCCATTGTCACGGCGGATCCATAACCATACATTTTGTCCCGCTGTCAATGTCGCCTCGTCGATTATCGCTGCCAATAAGCCCTAGGTATTATCGAACGATCGAGTCAATCCGTGCTGTCAATTGGCGTCGTCGATTCGTGCTGTCGATTGACACTGTCATTTGACTCGCGCAACGTCGTCCCTTCCGTGTTTTTCGAACGTTCACCCGAGCTACAAAGAAAAATCCGTTTTCACTCGGAAAACTCAGGTTCGGTTGGCTTCGACGTTACGAAGGTCGCGGCGTTACGGGATTTATCTTAGCGTTCCGTTTGAGTCTGATAACCGGGCAAATATACGGTGAAACGGAGCGATATATCTTCCTCGGTATTCACGAGGCACCGAGAGACTCCGCGAAAGGATCTCGATGTCCCGGAGGGCCCTCGGAGAGTTTTCGAATCGCGGCAGGTAGAACGTAGTCCTCTCGGCTCGAGCGAAGAGGAAGATCGCGCGAGAGGACGACAAGAGAAACCGCGAAAGATCCTCGGAGTGTGGGTTTCGGTCTGGACGCGGATTCAAGGGCCGCCTCGCTATCCTTTCCTCGCACGCGTTTTGTTGCCCTTCGGGTACTGTAACAATGCATCCGCCTCGCTCGTCCCGACGCGCCCCCGTTGTCTCGTAAATATAAATGATGCCGCGACTCGCGGTTATGGCCAATGCCCGGCTACCGTTCGCCCTATACCCCGGACCGAATCTCGACGCATCGCCGGACGACTAGCCACCGCCGATACGAGAGAAAAAATCCACCGCCGATTCTTTTGCCGAAAAAGTTCCGCCCAGTGCGCTATCTCCGTACCTCGATGCTCCCTCTTCTCCTCCGTTCCCTCTGCGCTCGCCCATCGCTGAAAACACCGATAAATCGACTATCCGGACTCGGCTATCTCGCCAACCCAATCCTCTGTATTTCTCTCCTTCTTTTCTAACCTCTCCTGATCGGGAACTCGATCCTCGTGACGAAGGACCCAAAAAGTCCACTTCTGAAGAATTATTGATACGCGTAAACTGGATCAACTGGACGAAAGCTCAAAGTTTCCACGTATTTTCCAAAAGCTGGAGTTTTTTTATTCAGTCCGATAGTGACCAATGAGTGACCAATGAGTTACCATCCAGCCGGATCCTCATTGGCGTCATTGGAGTCTCAATGACGATCAGAAATCCCTTTACGTCGGATCTCTCGGCGATCATGCGTTGTAACCAGGAGATGACGGAACGTTGGTCAGGCAAAAGCGCATACAAGAGGATCCATCGCTTATTGGCCCGGTATATAAACGGATCCGAGATTGCGTGCCAATGACGGCTGAATTGCAGCATAATATTATATTTATTTCGTGGTCCATAATGGCCGATGTTTATCATCAGCTGTATGGCCACTCGATCGTTCGATCTCACCTCCGAGACTGAAAGAGGAAGGGAGAAAACTCGGACCTCAAGGGGGCTGGGGGGAGTGAGAGAGAGAGAGAGAGGTGCAACGAGAGCGAGGCGCGAGGTGGAAGTGGATATATGTGAAAGCGTACGAGGATAAGACGGAGGTGGAGAATCGAAGATGCTACGGCGAAGGGAAAAGAGGGCGGGACGGTCCATTAGCCGGTATCGGGACCATCGCACGGTAGCACCGCGTTCTCTGCATTTCAATGCCCACGCGAGAACCACTCGATATACGTAGCCACCGAACTCACTTTTTGAACCCTTTCCATCGAAAAGACAAAGGGACGCAAAGGGGCCCAATGAGGATGATGGCTCGAAAGGAAGGCTCTTTGGCTAGCTTCGAAATCATCCGCGCTGCTTTGGGTTAGGACAGAAGATATTGGCTTCGGTCCTATCTTTGAATGGTGAGCTTTCAAACTCCGGGATTAACCCAATAGCCAATAGCTAATATCCCAATAGCCGTTATAAAGCCCTATTCCGATAAGTCCAATAGATGCGCCGAAAAAACTACGAACGGAATATGGACCCAAAATGGAACTTGGAATCAACAACCAAAGAGTGCCGTCGTCATCTCGAAAATCCTCTTTTGGTCAAATCGGCCACTCGGTATTGGTCATCGCGATGATGGTAGCATCAATGATGGAAGCCATTGAGTATCAGTCATCGCGATGATAGCTGATGACGAATCATCCGGATCCACATCCAATCGTACGGACGCTCTTTCCTGGAGGGGTTAAAATTGGCCGATTTATCAGTCGGCGAGAAAGCGCGATGGGAAGGTAGAACGGGGAAGGTAGCGGCCGTCGATTCGAACAACACCGGTAGCCCCCGCGGTGTTGTCTTCTGATCCTGCGGCAACGAAGCTCTACACAGCCGAGGACGACGAATACACTCGGTTCTCTTTCCTCTCAGTTCCTCCCAACGTTCGCCTTTTTCACCTTTTTTGTTCTCTTTCCCTCGAGGCCCTCTTCGCAAGAGGATCCTGCTGGGGAGAGCCGGCGCGCTCGGAGTCTCTTTTCCCCGTCTGGTTCTCCGATAAGCTCCGTTCTCGATTTACTGGTACACGCGTCCATGACTGGCCTCCGCATACACAGGGGGATGATTGCCGAAGAGCTACCGGTTGGAATGCCGATCGGTGACGGTATCCTGCTCCAACTATTTTCCAACCTCCGACCACTCGATTATACTCTAATGGAGACTTCACCGAGCCACGTTTCAAAACTATAGCCATCGCATGCTGATGACATTCCAAGATTATCTCTCCCATTGACGGCCTCGAAGAAGACACCCAACTTTTGGTTTTGTCGGCCTGTTTTTCCGATCGAGAAAACACCAAGATTTCGATCACGAGTTTATTTGGGTTTGTTTGGGTTCCGGTTGATGGATCAGAAAACGGATATGGCCGACCGGAAACACTGGAGAATTTTGGAGAAGGCGTTACGAGTTTCCAGCTGCTTTATCGGCACTTCTCCCAGATGACTCTTCGATTCGAAAAATCCATTAGCCTCCGGTATCCTCGCGAATCGGTTAGGGATGGGCTACTCGAAGGGTGGGTATTCAAGAGAGAAAAAGAGACGACTCGGCTGTATCGAAACGGTCCGATTGGTGCGAAATACTGGAGCCTCGTATGCTCCAGGCAACGCGGAGTATCCGTAAAGGAAGACCGAGAGAGGATCCGCCGGAGAATCGGAACGGGTGAGAGGATTCGTTGAATCGCCCAAGCGGAACGAGAACGAAAGAGAGAGTACAACGTAACGCTAACGTGATTCCGCTAATGGCCGGCTTAACCGGATTATGAGGAATTAAATTAAGGGAATTTTGTTTGTTTGTTTCGCAAACCGAGAAAAGGTGGACTACTCCGGCTATGTGTGTTCGCGAGTGTTTCTCCCCTCGTAGGGCTGCCCGTTTCAACTCCGACAAACTGTGACCAACCGTGTCCACCTAATGAGCTGAAAACGCACGAGACGCGAGAAAAACGCTCGTATCTCATCCGGATACGGTCAGACTCCGAAGTACAAGAAAATAAGATTCGAGGGATTAACCCAAACAGCGGCCGTTAACGGCCATCGAATATGAGTAAAATCAGATCGCTTTTGGTAAAAAAAGAATCATCGACTCTGATCGGAGACATCACGAAATCATGTCAGGGATCGTGAAACGAATTTTGATTGGATCGGGCAATCGAGAACTGGAGGAAGCCGTGATTCTTTAAAAAATGCTCTTTTTGATAATCGGCCACAAGATATTGTCTTCGAACAGTCCAATCTCCGAACTCCCAGCTTCCAAACGGAACGAAAATAAGATTTCAAGGATAAATCCAAACAGGGTCCGTCAACGGCCGTAGAATACGAGTCGAATCGGATCGCGGTAAAAAAAAAAAAGAAATGATCGAGCCTGATCGGATTTCAAAGATGGTGGAATAGGACTGATGTAACGAAGAGCTGGAGAACGTAGTATTATCGAAAAGGCTGTTTTTGGTAAATCGGTCGCGAGCCATTGGCCTCAAGGTCTGCCGTTAGGCTCAACCGTCTTTCTCTCGATGATGGCGGGTACACGAAGATCGTTGGCTGGTATGATCCAAGAACTAACCGATATAAAACTTCAGCTCTCCGGGTTTCTCTCTTCCGCCTCATTTATCGGCCGTTTCTCCGTCTCATTTGGTCGGGACGTCTCGCCCAGCGCATTTCGCACACAAACGAGAATCGAGCCAAGGCAAAAGCCGGCAATCGTTGGTGAACGAGAGCCACGTCGAAAAGGCTGCGCTCGCGACGACAACGACGACGACGACGACGACAACGACGACGAGAGGTAAGCTGAACCGAGTCGAACGGCGACTAGATTTTCCTGTCAATAAATCAAGTCGATCCGCGCGGGGCGGCCTCGGCATTTCTGCGAGAGAGTCGACGTCGTCGAAGATCCCGCCACCACCGCCACCACCGCCGCCGCCGCCGCCGCCGCCGCCGCCGCCGCCGCCGCTCCCTGCTTCCTTATTCATACGAGCGAACGAGCTAAGCTCTCTCGTCGGTGGATCCCAGAAAAAACATCATGCCCGGCTACTGCCGCTTCACCCCCTCCTCCTCCTCCCCTCGATCTCCTCATCTAGTTCCTTTCCACTGGAACTCTACGTCGCTGACTTTTGTTCGTGCTCTTTAGCCCGTCAATACTCAAGTGATCTATGTGTGCGGTACTTGCCACTCGAGTCTGACACCCGGTTAAGGCAAAACAATGTCTGGAAGCCTGGAGCCCCGTGGAACAAAGCCTGGATGTCTGGAAGCCTGGAAGTTTGAAAGTTCCAGAGGTAAAGCCTGGAGGTCTGGAAGTTCCAGAGATAAAGCCTGGAAGTCTGGAAATTCCAGAGATAAAGCCTGGAAGTCTGGAAGTCGATGAGATCAACTTTAGACGTCTGAAAGTCTGGAAGTCAATGGACCAAACTCTGGAAATCTGGAAGTTCATGAAACATAATCTGGAAGCCTGGAAATTGACGGAACGGAGTTTGGAAATCGTGGATTCCAATGGGACATCGTTTCATTGGATGTTTTCTTCAAAGAACTCGTCTGAGAAAATAAATAATCTGAGTAATTAAAAAATAACTGTTTTGTATATATTTTTTCTTTGTTTTTTGCTTTTTGGAGTTGTCGACTGAGAAAAGAGAAACAGTCGTAATAAGCACCGGAGTCTCGAATGAACTCATCCGGGAATTCATTGGCGCCCTTACACCCTTAAGATCGAAAGTTCATGCGTGTACGTGCAATGTCGTGGGCGGCTGGTTCTTTCATCGAAACGCGAAACGTATACATCCGAGATGTTTATCGGAAACGTTATCGCGGAATTTCACGCAAATCGCGTCGCTAAGTACGAAGATCTTCGTGCTAATTAGAGAGACCCCGAGGTTCAATGTGCACTAATCGTCTTGCGGAGTAGGAATTCCGTGAATTCACGATTATCGCGCGGGATTTAACGGGCGCACTCCGGCATGATAAAAATAAAACGAAAGTACTCGGATTCGACGACGTGCAAATTTCCGTTTCAACAAAGTCTCACACCTTTGAGTTTGCTGCGCCTTGAAAAAAAAAACATTCGTTACGAAAAATCAACGATCATGGTAAAAACGATTTTTCAATAAATTGTTTCGGTTTGTCTTTCTTTTTCCAAAAAAAAAAATTATTATTTTATCAACACTTATCAATAAAATATTTATTTTCGATTGATGAGAGCTCATAAAATCGTACATATTTTTTTTATTAACAAAGAAATCATTGGAAATCGTTTTCCTGCCAATGAAAAAAGAAATTATGAGTTTATCAGCACTTATCAATAAAATATAAATATATTGTTGATAGAAGTTAACGAACTGATAAATATTTCGTTGCACATTGAATACCATAAAATAATAAACTATAACAAACCCTTGATATTTGGTAAATAATCAATACAAAATTATTAATCAAAGACACAGATTTTGAAAACCCAAACGTTTCCGCTCTAGGGAAAAAATATCCGTCCGCCTTCACCAAAACTCCCCAGAATTCGAATTTTCACATTCGAAATTGACTTTTTCAACAATTCAATCCGAAAATATAAAAAATCAGGGCTAACCCAAACAGTTGTAAAAAAAGCGCGAAAAAAATGAAATCCAGGTTCAAGTCTTCAAGTCCAAGCCTTGTATATCCGAAAATACATAAGAGCTCGCAAAAACATCCAAAGTGAAATAGCGTCGCGATTTAATTGGGGCTCCGTGGTGCGCGAGTTTCTGGCATTAAGTATGAATGGTCTCTCTGTCACCGTAGCTTTCATTCTCTTCCATCGAGCTCACTCTCGTTGCCTTACTCTCGTCTCTCATTCGTCGAGGTACAAAACCACCCCCCACCCCCTCCAAATTCCCTCCCCCGCCGCCTCGGCCCTTTAACCCCCAATTCCCCCCTGGTACGCTGACACGCTCTCTCTCTCTTCGGCGTTGAACCCCAGCATCCCGACAAATTAATACGTACAAATTACTGGCTGCCTGGTACACGAGACGAAATCAACAAACTCCTCGTTAACGAAACTCCACGAGACCGCAAGTGAGAAATCGTCGAGGGCCTCTCGTTTTTTTTTTTATTCCATTTGTTTCGTCGCCCATCTTGTTTTTTTCTTCTTTTCTTATTTTTGGAAAGATAAGGGTAACGAGAACGTTTGGAATAATGGATGGTCAATTTGTGACCAGAGTTGTTTTTTTTTCGTGATACTGTTAAAACAGGGCAAAGGGTGAATCTTCTGACACGCTGGATATTCGTAAAAACCCAAATGTCACCAAGTTCATTTCGGTTGGGGGAAAAACAGCATTTTGGACCAGGCCAGGCCCTTTGATGCTGGTAAAGGGCAAACGAAGGACGAACATCCAACAAGAAAAATTTCGAAACCTGTAAATGGATATAATCGTTGACAGCTGGTTACTCAAGTGTTTACCCTGGTAGTTCTGACCTTGAATATTCGCGAGCCCTTTCTGGGCCCTTGAACATTCACCCAGCCCTTTTTACGCCCTTGAACGTTCTCCCACTTCTTTTTTCTCTACCGTACAGTCAGCCATCCAAGTACCGACTCGTCGTTTTTTAAACTCCAATTGAAGCTAAAAAGGGCGTTTTGGGCACAAAGCAGCGGCCCTTTCTTCACTCCGGCCGTAATACCTAAAAGGTATAGGTGACTAAAACGTTGGCCAGGACTATGTGTTTATCGCGTCGCCTAATAAATTGGCAAGTTAATCCGGTTGGAGGAACCAAGAGGGAACCCTTAGGTTTTCGGACGAGTCGGAGTCTTGAGAAGTTGGAAGAAGAGACGAGGAGAAGGTGAGAGAAGGGGGGGGGGGGGGGGTGCGCACGAGAGCAGCCGGTTGGTAATAACGGTCTTTGGCCGATTTGCAGAGTCGTCGACGTTAAAGGACGGCTCTCGTTCTCGCCTAATGACTATCCTCTATCCAAAGAGTGTACTACTAGGGGCAGTTAAATCGGAGGACTCGCTGTTAAATAGCTCGCTAGCATCTTGGACCCAACCGAACGAAGATTTCAAGCGATCTCACTTTTTTTCATTCCGTTCTCTATCTTACCTTCTCACTTGGCGGATCCGTTTATCCAGGTTGGAATACATCGAAGCCTGACCAGGCTGCTGTTAGAGTCGGAGGGCCTCCGGAGACTTAATAAGACGTCGTGACTCGGCGCTACGTCAAACCTTAAGTGATCGGTTAATTGTACATTAAACCGTACATAATAGAATTATCGATGCTCCTGGAGGAGGGATCTTCTTGGAGGAGCAGAGAGAAGAGTAAAAATGGGTCTTCGGTATGAAAGGTTTAGGAAATTGGATCATCGGGATTTGAATCTTTTCATTCGAATGGTGATGGAAACGGTGTTTGATAGTCAAGGCGACACGACGGATTCTTGATGGCAAAGATGCCAAACCCAAACAAACCCAAGTGTTTGAATGTTTGGACCGTTTGGACCATTTGTGGCGATCGAGCTTCAATGGAGATGGATATTGATCCCTGGTACTTGGCAAATGACGATATCGGCGAAAAAATCGCTGAAAATTACCATTTTGATTATTCGAATGGCAGTTCGACACACATATGGGCAGAGCTGATAGGGGCAATGATGGATGATCGTTGAACGTTGGCCAGGAGGTGAGTTCATCCCAGGCAGGTGAAAACGTTTGTTTGGGTTGAGCACGCGCCCGAAGGATCGTTCGTTAAATCGCTGTTTAATTTGGCCCGTTTAGGAAGGGAGGGCCCTCAATGAAGGTGCAGCGGACTGAGGAGGGACGGTAACACCGTGGGACCAGACTGCACAGTTAGTAACGCAGAAAAAAGTATTCCACGCAACGGGGGGATTCATTAACTGTCGTTAATTAAGACATTATCACGTAATAATGATCGTCGGGCCTCGTTTTAATGAATGAATGAAACAGGCCTTATAAATAATTAATCCGCGGACGATTAAGCCGTGACCATCGACCGTGGCCAACGACCGAGACGGACTATAATCGAGCTGCGGTTTCGAGCCTTCTTCTCTTCTCATCTGACTCTCTCTCTCTCTCTATCTCCTCTCCTCGCCACTTCCACCTTCGCCTCTATCAGTCTTCCTCTCTCCTGGACGACCAATCGGATACTCCACTCGCAATGAGCCTGCTCGCTCATTCTTCACGGATTATCCGGCTGATTGTTCTTCGCTGAACGCCAATAGCGAGATACATCTTGGATTCTGAGCTACCGGTTGATCTTCCTCATTGGAGATTGGATCCTATTGGACGAGGTCATCATTGAAAGAATCAATAAAAAATTCCAGATATCTTCAGGAGGCATTGTCTTCAATGGTAATTGTGGGTTCAATGTGCAAGTCGGAACAATGTCCAACCCCAAACAAACCCAATTGGGCAATAACGTTTCGTTTGGGTTTACGTCTAGATAAGTACTTTTTCTCTCACTCACGGTTGTCCGGGTCTCTTTGAAATCTCAGACATCTTCATAACACGGTGTTACTTTGACTCCTGAAAGTATGAAAAACGCTTGGAGCGCTTAGGCGACTCAGCGGTACTCGGGTCGCACCGTGCGTTTTCTTTCTTCCGCCGGATTCGCCTTGACCCCGTCCCACCGGTATGCATATTCCAGCGAAACGAACTTTGATCCCTCCGCTCATTGCGGTGTGCTCGGCCAACTCCCACCTGCCGTAATTGCCGACGTATTCTCTCTTCCAAACTCGTTTCGTTCTACATGTGAGGTCAGTTGGGACCTCAAGATTTCCCGAGGTCAGTTCAGACCTCATTGCATTCCAATGAAAGATTGAACGTTGGTACAATTCGAGATCAGGCTAATCCTTGGTAGAATTTAAGGTCAGTTTGAATCTTATTAAAGTTTAAGGCCAGGTTAGACCTTAGTGCAATTTAAAGTCAGTTTAGACCTTTTACAATTTAAAAACTCTAGAACTCATCGTACTCTAAGGCCGGATTAGACCTCAGCGTAGTCTCATTGCAGTTTGAGCCTTGTTACTACCCGAGGCCACACTCGACTTCGTTTTATTCCAAGATCATATTGGACCATAGCCCAAGGTCTGTCCAGACCTCATTACAGTCGAAGGTCATTTTAAAACTTACAACGGTCCAAGGTCACTTTACAAGTTGGCATTGTCGAAGGCGAGATAAGAGGCTAACGGTAAATACGAGTAAGGTGTGACCTCGTCCTACCTGTCGTAGAATGGCAGCTGGGAGTCCACAAATTTTAGCACACTCGGAACGTTCGTGTAGACCTTTGGGCTGTCCGTTTCAGAGACGAGCCTCGACCTTCTATGCCACGCAAGCAAATAAACCAGTTTGACGACGCCGCGTATACAGACTCGCAGACGAGTATACGAAAACCGAAAACAGGCAGGTCGAGAAAGCAAGAATGAGAAGAAGAACGAAGAAGAACGAAGAGGTTTTACGTGGGGAGAAGAGGCTCCTCTGGTGGGCCACAGGTATACCGTGGTGAACATCGCCTCGCATAGAACTCGCAAAACGGTACCCGAAAAGCCCTCGAGGACATTTCTCGATCATGCTAGGGTCATCCTTCCAGATCTCTTCTTGATATTTTAGCAACAAATGTCATTCCACGAAACGAAACAAAACGTAACGTTCAAATGTCTCTTTGAACCCAATAGGAAAAAGTCCATCCTCAGGTTCACCCCTCTTAACCCAAACCCATCAACAATGACGAATGACTTTTCTATCGCAGGTGCCATTTCCATCGATATCCAAAGATTGACAATGGACTCATGCCGAGCCACACCATCCAGTCAATGACCATCTGTGTATCCCCCCCCCCCCCCCCCCCCCCCCCCTCTCCTTCCCTCTTCTGCCTCTTCCCTCTTCGTAGCTCCCCAGCCCCTTGGAGCGACGTGTAAATGGACTCGGATGAAAATCGTGGAAAAATATGGTAAACGAGGTCCAAGTTTCCTCCTTCGTTCCATTCCTTGTTTTTTTGGTCTTTCCTTTGGCTTTGGCTACACGCGGGGAGATAGAGAGAAAGAGAGACAGAGAACGAAGTATCACTTTCTCTCTTTGACTCTCTTGGATCTGGTGTCGCGATAATGCCACGCTCCTTTAGTGTCGTGCGACAACAATGCGACAAACGGTTTTGCCACCTATCTTACGTCGTGATTACCATACGATCTGCATATTCCCGTGGTGAAGGCGAGAGAGCCTGCACGGGCCTCTTCTCTCCCCGCCCCCTCTCCTCACCTCTTCTCTCTCTCTCTCTCTCTCTCTTTTCCCGGAGTTTCTCGCTGATGCGAAACGTTCCTCCTCGAGTGCGAACAGAAGATGCAAGCATCAGCCAAGAATTTCACCAGCCACCCCATTCCACTTCCTTTTGAAAAACTTGTACCCACGAGCCACGCGCTTTTAACCACTGTACACTTTCTTCGACGAATCATATTAATGCCTATTCGAACTTTTAGGGGTATTTATGGTCCCATGCAAATCGACCAGGACGATTCATTCTTCCTTGGAACGATACCTCGTTCAGATCACAATGGAAAACGAACCTTCAGCTCGAACGATATTGATCCCGAATGTGCGGAATCGAGAATTTAAGGTTTTTTGTCTGAGCGATGGTTTCACGACCGAAACCATTTATTCAAGGCAACAAAAAATTGTATTATTGAAAAACGATTACTTTTGTCACAAACCCAAAGAAAAATTAAAAAACAGCTACGGATAGATTAAAATCAAATTTTACTCCAGGGGCAGTTTCAACCATTATACTCGTTTTGTTACTAATAAAATAAAAGGAAATATTAATTCTTTCGTTGGAAAGCCTTAATTTCCGTAACAATAACATTGTTTCATCGCTTCCAAATATCACGAAATCATCCCTCGATATGCCGATCACCCAAGGGCCGGTTTCATCCCTCGAACTCGTTTTTCCCAAAGAACAGCGAAAAAAATGTTTTCCTTTGTTTTCCACGATTTGGCGTGAAAACGAGTTTTAAAAAAATACAGATCTAAGGCGCGTATGTAAGCGACTTTGGACTTTGAGATCGGTAAAGTTTGCGCTTTCGCTTGTCGATTGCGAACGCGATTGCGCCGATACAAGGCAAAACGAGAAGGTGGATGAGAAGTCGCAGCAGTTGTTTGAACAATAACGAGCAGAAGAGAGAGAGAGAGAGAGAGAGAGAGCGAGGTACGGAAAGAGGAGGGGGGTGGAAGAGTGGGAGTTAAATCAAAGCAAAAGTGAGCGGTGTCTCCTCCCTCGGCGTGTGCGCGATTCGCTTAATACACATGCGCCATTCGTGATATATGCTGAATAAACTCGCGGCATGAAACGATCTCAGGTGCTCCCTCTGCAAGACTTGTGCGTCGTGCAAGGCGCACCCAAGGCTTTTTCATTTGTCACTGGGAGACCTCGTCGCGGTCTTTCTTCACACACGCTCCATCCGTGTGTCTCTTTTTTCCTATCGCCTCCCGACATAACCTTTTTTCATAATATCTTTTTCCAGTTTTTTTTTAAATTTGTATTATCTTGAAATTACCTTTTTTATGCTTAGTGAAATTACCCTTACCTTTCGATGATTTTTTATTCTCGTTTTATTCTATTTTTAATATTTTTCGCAATTTCTTTTTGACTTATTATTATTTCTTTTACCTGACTAATATAATTTGTTGTTTTTTTTTGGTGAATTATACATTGATTTACTTTTCAGATTTTTTCGCCGTTCCGTTTTTGTTTGTAATTTTTACTCAATGGCTTTGGAATAATACAGATCGTGTCCGTTAGCTCGTCCACTTTCGATCTCGATTCCATTGAGGATTATTCTTTCTTATTTGAGAGCGTGAATATACATCATCCCGATTTAAGCCGAGTATCAATCGTGAATAATAAATTGTCTCTGAGGCAAGGTAGCGAGATGGACCAGCGAAGAGAGCTCGAGGCGATCAAGCTTATTTCGAGGACGGTCCTCGAAACGACCGTTTCTTCGAAGAGACAACGTGGATATAACGGATTCAAAATTGTGTACGAACATGGAAGTTTCGTGGGGGAGATGAACGCGCACGCGACAGCCATAAGAAATTCAAGGATGGCAGCCTCGTATCCGAGACTCTTGGACGCTGAACGCGCACTTTTATGAATATTCGCGTGCGCACGATTGACGTAAGAAAAATCAAGAAAATTTCTCAACCCGGAGAACTGGACAATATCCAAGTTTTTGTTTGGGTTTGCTTGCGTTTGATCGGGCTTGTTTGGGTTCGCTTGCCAATGGGATTTCTTCAACTGGAAATTAGCGATTGTTGATGAGCAAGGAGAGAGAGAACGAGGGACTTGCTTGATCTGGTCTGCGTTCGATCCTGGACCACCTTTATTAGAAGGTACGTGAGAGCGTGACCATCAACGATTCGTTCGATATAAAATTGCGTGCAATCGCGAGACCGTGAAATTTTACTGTTACGCAGAAATGCTCGCGATATCCAGCACCCCGATTCCTTCATCGACTCGTCGTCTTTCTTGAACGTTGTACATACCGCGTTGTGTTAATTCTTCGTCAGGATCACCTTGAGATTGTTTTCAAGTTTAGACCGAGAAGCATTCTGGCTGTTTGGGTTTGGGCTTAGCTTGGATTTCGTTCGGTTTGAATTGGGCTTGGATTTTGTCACGAATCCCTTCGGTTCGTTTGGGTTCGATAAATAACCGCACGAAATTCCTCAACATCCAACTTTCCGACCAACTGGAAAACATTTCGAAATCCAGCGTAAGTCGAACTCCGGCCGTGCGCGTGTTTTTCTCGGAGCATCGATCTCGAGGGATCGGACGAAGAAAAAAAACCCGGCTGCAGAAGATAACGGATGAACTACGTGGAGTAACGATGATCATTCGTGTTGGGAGAGATAACGCGCATCGATGGAAAGTGGCGGTCGTTTCTCGGGGTTTTACGGCTGCGCTTATTAAAAGCGAAATCGCCTCGGAGTCTAAAAGCGATGAAAGCCGTTCAGTCGTATAATTGGAGTCTCGTAAAACGCGGCGATAATTCAACACCTGTTCGAGCAAAGAAAATCAGCAATGAGTGAGAAAACCCATTGGAGTCCGTTAATTGTTCAATTATGGAGTCTGCTCTTTGAGGGGAGGGGAGGGGCGATGATGGGGCGGTGAGAGGGGTGCAAAGATTCGTCCTTGAAAGACGGATTGGTCCATGAAGAGGTCGAAAAGATAATCGAAGACAGCCTCGGGTGATGACGTTAAAATTGGATCGGAGTGATGATCGGGCAGTTGGGAATCGAATTGGGCGAGTCTGTGATTGCAGCTCCTCGGGAGCGTGTCAATCATTGCCGCAACGGTTTGGCCGATGAGGCCACAGGCAAAATATACGGCGTTGCGTCAAACGTTGATGTGTTTGTTTTATTAATGCGTGACAGGATCGTGGCCGCGGCCTTCGCGAGCTCGCGGGCTCTTGACATATAGCGCGGCTGATACGCGTGCGTTTTCTTCATCCAACACCCACACACACCTGCGAGTGCCCTTTCGCTCGCTGGTGCCCGAGAGTTTAGCGTGTGACGTCATCATCCAAGTCGGTTCAACGCGTCACGACGTTGCCGCTCGAATTGTGTCGGTAAGAAGATTGTCAAGATCGTTTGTACTATTTTTTATCATGTGGATCAAGGTATTCTGCAAAAGTATTGGGTCAAAGTATCACGTGAAAGTGTTAACTCAAATGAGTATTGGGTTTAAGTATAGCTCGGAAGTATTAGTTGTAATTATTGTGAGAAATTATTAACTCAAAGTATTGAGTCAAAGCATTTTACAAAAGTATTAACCCAAAAAGTATCGAGTCAAATGTATCGAATGAAAACATTCTTGAAAACCATTTGGCCAGCGTGTTCGATGAAACCATCGTCTGAGAGTTCTTTCGGATATCGCGTAGGTATCGGAGAATCGAATCGGTATAGTAAAATGGGTCCGGTAACGAAGATCCAGGAAGGATTAGAGAAGTGCGAGACAGAGTGGAGGAAACGAGGGGAGTGGCCCAAAAAAGGAATCAGACGTAGTCGAAAGATGAGAAAGAATCGGATCCCATTGGAACGGGAATGACAGTTACGCCCTTTTTGAATTCTGGAGTGGTCGGCGCGGCGAGCCCGAAGGTCGCCGAGTCTCTCGGTAAGGCTTTCCTTCTCGAGTAGAGAAGACCGCTCCCAAATCTCCGAGACCGTGAAGGAGAGAAGAGAGCTGGAGACTCGATCGTGTGACGAGAGATTCACCGGAGGTCCCCCCGGGACATCAACAAAACAAAAACAGCGAGAAAAACCTCCAGAGTTTTGTTTCATCGACAACCGTTTACTCGCTGATACGAAGAATCAATTTGTACCGAATGATTATCGAGGTGATCAGGATGTTTGATCGATTCTGATGGAAACGTAAAAGAACGACGAAACAGTCGACTAACCTCAAAACGGTTTCCATCATTGATGCTCAACGGCATTGGAAAGTCATCATTGAGTAAAGACAGAACATTACCTTTTGACGCTGATAGGATCAATTTTCTTGGGATACAATGCGAGTACTGGGATCATCGTCGTGTCGATTGGCCCAATGAGGGTTCTCCCAAAAGTAAAAATCTGCTTTTGATTTTTTGATTTTTGATTCTTTGATTTTTGATTCTCTGATTTTTTAGTTATCGATGCTGTCGATCGGTTAATCTTGGCTCGCTTTCACAATTTTTCATCAAACTGAACGGTGACCGTCGAAATCGTGGGAAATAAATAGCCAAGATGTTTTATTGGTCGACAGGTGAATCCGATTAATCAACAGCGATAAATCTGACAGCTGAGATTCCTTAGCCTAAATTCTTGAAGGCACGGTAACGGATCCTAGAAAAACAGGTTGATTTTTCAATTTTTTTTTAAATCCAAATATCCGAACTAAAAGATCGTAACTTTTCCCTCAATAAAAACATAGATTATCGAAGCTCGAGAATTTTTATTTATTGAAAAGTATGCATAAACAACGGAGTTATCGTTGATGATCCAAAGTAGAACTTTTGGACTTTGATGATGATGAAACCAGCGGGTAGTACTCGTGGAGTTGGTTAGTACGATGATCACCTTCACAGCTTGGTGATTGCCGTATCGATGGGCCAACCTCGGACGTCGGTGAGACGCCGCTCACGAAATTCAACATTCCAAAAGTTCCCGACATCGCTGACACCTTCCATCAGCTTGAACGGAGCGATTCGGGCCTCGCTCCAGCACTCCCAATTTGGTTGCCCGGCTAATTTTCGCCGGAAGTCGAAACGCCATTGCGCAATGTGATGGAGAGAGAGAGGGAGAGAGTACCGGGCACGTTTTCCACGACGTATCTCAGCTCATCGTCGTACTCCCAATAACAGGATCTTTTCATCGTACACAAAATACCTTTGATCATACATCCAATATATATTTAATCGTACATCGAATAACATTGATCATACATCCAATGCCTTTAAACCGGCACCATTTTTTATCAGGACCCGATTCCCTTGATCGTAGCTATATCCAATACTTTTGCTCATACACCAAATACCTCTGCTCATACACAAAAAATCTTGGATAATGCGTCAAATCCACGCGGTTGGCCGCGGTTAAAAAACCCTGTTGCTCGCGTCGTATCCCAAGTTCCTCAAAAAAAAATGAACCACCTCGTCTCAATCCCAAAGGTACTCCCCTATCGTCATAACCGAAAATACGTAAAAGGCAAACGACAAGACGAGCTCTTCAGGAGGATAATTCTCGGGGTACGGAAATTTCCACGCGTCGTTCTCGAAGCGACTCGGACAGGCGGTCTTATCGCTCGATGAAATCTCGAAAAACGCCACACGCTCGAGAGCTGGAATAAAGTCGAGATCGGAAGTATATTACGAGTTAAATGGCAAAGAGAGGTTGGCGCGGTGTGTGCGTTGCCGGCCGCACGACGACGCGGACGAGTACGACCGGCAAAGAAAAAAAAAGAAAAAAAAAAGAAAAAAAAAGAAAAAAAAGAAAAAAGAAATATAAAAATGGACGGGACGAGCTTGCCTCGTCGGTGGTAGACGCGTGTGCCGTGATATCGACGTTCGCACACCTGTACACGCGTTCGCCACGGAGGGCGAGCCATCGAAAGAGACGGATAGCCGGATAAAAAAGACGTAAAAACCGTACAGGACATACATAATCTACGTATCTATCGCGTGTATAAATGGACCGGAGTGCCGCGATCCCGCTCGCCTTCGTCGCGCGCGGAATTACGCAACGAGTATAGCTAGCTCGATCTCTCTCGAGATCGCTGCGCGAGAAGTCGCTCGCTCCTGCGATACCTTGTGCACCGACCCGAGGCCCCCGCCCCGCCTCGCCGACGCAACGGAGCCGTTTTACCTCGCGGGAGCAAAATTCTTCTCTGGACGTTCCCGCGGACTTTGCGCGCGAACGCTCTCAGCCGTGACCACGTGGCTATGCACGGATCGATTATTCCAAGCTGCCGAAGGGTTCCTGGGATTTCGCTTCGGTTTTTGGCTTTTGGCTTTTCGGCTTTTCGGCTTTTCGGCTTTGGTGGATACCACCGTCGGATATGGTCCTTCCGAAGACGTTACGTTACGAAGAGGAATCCATCGGGAATTCGAAATTCGACAGAATCAGCCAATTTCATTCTAGAATTCTAAAAACCTTCCAGCCCACCTTGAATCGTCCCCATCGGCCGAACGGTTCCGGTTCGTGTTCCAGCAGTCCCCGAAGTCACATCCGACTCGTTGATAAAAGTGACGAATTAACGTCGTGTACACCACTCGGTGGAAATGTTTCGGTTGTAACGAAACAAAATTTGAGGAGGCGGAAAGAAAATAAGATAAAAAATATGTGCGCGTCGCCGGGGAATCCCGGCTGTTCGCGGCTCGCTCCTCGTTAGCCGACGCGGCAACTTTTTTCCTCGGCGCTCCTCCTCTTCCAGCTTCGAGTTAAAAGCTCTTTTATAGCGCGTGCGCGCGCCTGTAAACAGCTGAACAAGGATCACGGGGATCTCGTTAGTTTTTCGTTTCTCCTTCTTTTTTTTTGCTTCACCGTGTATCCTCTATACGCGGGAGTGCGGACGATGTTACCGTTGAGTCGTTCCATCACCCGCTGGAATAACCTCGATTGA
This sequence comes from Ophioninae sp. B BG-2022a, assembly GCA_030522765.1. NCBI lineage: Eukaryota > Metazoa > Arthropoda > Insecta > Hymenoptera > Ichneumonidae > Ophioninae sp. B BG-2022a. Next base: position 18,870 of record JAPYZJ010001517.1, on the reverse strand, counting down.
CGACTCGAATTGAAAACCGATTCAAGAGTTCCAATATGAGGTCCATGGCTTTGGTTCCTTCCTCGAAAGTTGCTTCGTTCGATGACCCAGCCAACTTGTTAACCTCCAATTTCATCAACCCAAATACCACTTTCATCACTTATTCCTATCCAGAAAAGCGTCCGTCACTTTTCAGGAACGCAAACAAACTCGAAAACGACTTGCAAAGCTCGATTTCCGTAATCCAAAGCACCATCCTGCTATCGGGCAAGATCGGGCAACAATCTCCGCAAGTTCGAAAGTTGGATCGCCAGTTGGCAGCTTCAAGGATGGGATCGCCGGGTCCCGATTCGCCGAACGAAGAAGCTCGAAGGAAAAGCGCCACCGTTCGGAAGCTCCGTGACGTTGACCAGAGTCCAATGGAACGGGATCAGCTCGAACTTGACGCAAGGACACTCGAGCGAATCTCGGCTAACGAGAAACGAGAATCGAGACGAAGGCAAAAGAGGGAAAGAGATGGACCGAGGCTGACTCGCGGAGCCAGGCGGTTTCGCAAGATCGTCGTTGTCGTCGGGCGTTTGACGACGCAGCGACGGTAACCTCTACGCAGGAATGCGTTTAACGGCGCGCAACGCCTACGGGACGCTTGTACACGGACGAACTCGTGCACACGCGATACCTATGCGAACGCACACTCGTACGTATCGAACCTTGACGAAGTGAGGAACGTTGCAACACGATCCTTCGAATCTCGGCTCGATGCCAAGTTAAAAGCGACGGGGCTTGTTATACACCGACACGAGCGATGTAACTAACTAATAGCTCTGTGTACCGATAAGTGTGCGAGGTTATACGCGAGTCTCCGCTGCCTCTTCGAAACTCCGATCGTCAGACCCCATTCCCGTGTCACACACAATCCTACCTTTTTTCCTTTCCTTCATTTTCAGTCCATCGTCCGAATTCCAAGTTTGCGTCTTCATTCAAAAATCATTATCAATGGGAATTCGTTCTTCTCTATTGGGATCATCGATGGGTGGATTTCACTTTGGCTTTTGAGACCTTTGGGATACCGATCATCCATTGGGATTTATTCTTCTCTATTGGGATCTCTGTTGGGTCGATTTCATTTTGGCTTTTCGAGGATCAAACTTTCGAGGCTTTTGAGGGTTTGGGCCTACCGATGATCCATCGCTGGTCTTTGGATCATCCTGGTCCAACGATCGTCAGTTTCCGTTCCCTGGACGATCAGTTTTTGGTTGATCGATGATCAGAATCCATGAATGATGAATCTGAAATTTCCGGATGATCGTTCCCGAATCCTTCATGATTCGCAGGGCCCCTTGAATTCGAGCGAAGAGCTGGCGTCGAAACTCGTCGAGAAAACCACCCCCACCTCCGGTAGCGGGCCCCGATCCGTGATGGCCGTGTTCCCCGAGGGCCGAAGAGAATTTAAAAAAAAATAATAAAAAAAATGAAAAGAGGGAACGTTGCGTATATCCACTGTATACGCGCCGTAACTCAGATGCGAGACGAGAAAATCGAGCAAAGGCGGGCGGGCCCGCGACGTCGACGGCAGAAACGGCAGCCGAGGGTGGTGTTCACGGAAAAACAAGAACAAAAGTGATCCTCCGAGATCGAGGGGAGAAGAAGGTTAAGGGGGAGGGGGAGGAAAAGGGAAAGAGGGAGACGAGGGGAGGGGAAGACTGACGGAGGATTCGCACACGCATAGTTCCAAGATGCCGCTGGCTGTTCCCTCCACCGCCACCCTCTCGTATATAAAATGGCGAGCGAGGAATTTCGCTTAGGGCTGTAAATATTATAAAAGTGTCTGCGCGTACCCAGAATTTAGGATTCTTCGGTATCGGTCGCCCGGCTCCAAAGAGAATCCTCGTCCCTCTTGCATTCTCAGTTCGGGCTAAACTCGGCCCGCTTCGTGTCCCCCTTAAATTGAAAATTGAAATCGGCGGCCATCTTTTCTCGTGTCAATATTCGAATTATCGTTCTTGTTTTTATTTCTCACAACAAAGAACAAAGATAATTGGGGCTAATGTGGACCGAGTTCAAGATAGTCCAGGTTGGAAACGTCTGTTTTTGTTCAAGGCTAGCGATTGGTAATTGGGGCTTTGGGTGGTTTTTGTTATTACCTATATTGATCACGGTTTCGTTGAACGATCGATTTGGATTATTCACTTTTTGTACGGAAATCTAGAAATCCAGAATACCCATAAATTGAGAAAACCCAAAAATCCAGCAAACCAGAAAATTCAGAAAATCCAGAAATCCTGGTATTGTCCCATAGAAACGCGATTGTTGTTTTTTTTTCTTTTTTTTTTCACGAACGCGAAGTGTTCGAAGGTAGGATGAAAAAAAAAGTCAGGGCTCGAATCGGGCAGCTGGATTCTCGATTCCAACGTCGAGTTACAAACGTGGCTGAAGACCCGCCGCATCCGGTTGCCGTCGCGAAGATCGTGGCTAGAGACGCGTAATAAAGTGGCGCCATTACTGCTCGCAATACCTGTCCTTGTCTCTCGGTCGTATCTTCGTTATTTTACGCGCGTGTGTGCACACGGAGAAACTCACGCGGGGAGAGAGGGAGAGAGAGAGAGAGAGAGAGAGAGGTTGACGCGTGAGACGAGCGCGTGTCGTACCCGCGGCAAGAAACTACGTAACGCAAGAAATATTTCGCGTAATCCTTGTACGTGCAATTTGTATTTGTACGAGTGTGTGTGCGTTGCGTTGAAAAGTGTGCAACAGCGAAAAAACGCGAGGTAAAGATCGTTCGTAAAAGCTACCGGTTGCGAACCGCAAACCGCAACGGTTAAACGCCATCGCGTTATACGGAGAGTGGACCCTGTCGTCCGAACTCATCCTCTCATCCCTGGGCTCAGTTATACCGATGACACGAATTTTAACGTTTTTTAAGACTTTTCAGTTTTTTCAATGTTTTGTTCAATCTTTTGAAGAAGGATTATCGTAGTCCAGTTGAGGAATGAAGAAACGAGTACTCGGCTAGACATTAGAGAGGTTTTTCTTTTCGTGACCGATCGGTTACTCGCAATCTATTTGGATTACGAATTTCCTTTTTTTTGGGATGGCGAAAAAGGGATTTATTTGGGATTTGAATTTGGAATTGGACTTGGACTTGGACTTGATTCGAGTGATGGTTCGGTGTAGAGAATTTGGAATTCCTTAACCCAACAAATTTCGACTGCCCTCGAGTCCAAAAAATGCCAAAATCTACGTAGATAATTAATTCGAAAAATCGTCAAAAAAATCCTTCTACTCGGGGAACTTTTCTCTTTTAGCGGAACGCCTCGAAACAAGTCCAGTACTTCCCAACCCATGCAAAAGCTTCACAATCGGCTTCGAAAGGTCGCTTCCATTACCAAATCCTTCTCGCAGTTAATTTGTTTGTCCTCGCGGCGTAATTTCGCGAAAATTGCAAGCAATTCGGAAAAAAGAATGACGTTGTCACCGCGGGTTCTGTGGTGCGTTCCCGTACCGCGAAATCGTCGGAGCCTCGTCTCGCTAAGTTTTTTTTGCAAAACGGGTTCCGACGCATTAGACACGTGCTCGGTTCGCGAAAGCGTGTCCGTGACACGCCAACGGACTTAACGTTGTAATTTCACATATGAAAGGAAGAGGGACAGCACTTGGAGGAGGAGAGAGGGGGCTTTGGGTTTCGCGAGTGGAAGGCTGGTTCCTTGGCGACTTCGAAATCGCACGCAAACGACACGAGCGCAGAATCCGTCGAGGCGATGTCTGCTGAGATAAGCTCCGAGTTGGTCGTCGCGAGATCTCCAGACGGTTCGTCCCGTCCAAGTTTCCAGTCTACGCGAGCTCGCGACCCAATGAATGAACCGTTAATCAGCCGATAAATCCGACGATCAACGGGAACGTTAAATTCAACATTTTATCGACTCACGAATTTCTACTTTTTTTAAAGTTGCAGTCATAAATTTTCAAAAATTTGCGGCGCATGACGTTTCACCAATATTTCATTGGTCTAAAAAAAATCTGTGATCGGATCGGAGGGACGATCATTTTTTTTTGTTTGTTTTTAAATAAATAATTTGAAACGGTAAAATTAATTAGGAATTGATTAGGTCCGTGGTAAATTGTTTCCTAATAATTGTTGAATGTTTCGATAAATCTTGAATCGTAACTATTTATAATAAATATATTATAAATACTATAGTGTAAATACTATTATTATAATAACTAATTATTTAATTTATAAGTAGTACATGATTCTTACTAATAAATTATTTATAATTAATGTTTATAATTAGCGGTATAACATACCAATATTTATATCTGATAAGTAACTCACCATTAAATATAAAAAAAAAGAAAAAGGTATAAATATAAACAATTGAGGTCGTTGTGACAAGTGACATTTTATGGCCACGATACGCCCACCAACTCTTCGTCTTCGTCGACGTTTCATCCTCGAGTTCACGCCCACAGGATCCTCGCGTTCCTCAATATTTTCAACGTCGATGAGAGCACAAACATTACCCTTGCGATTCACCAAAAATAATGATAATAATAATACAATAAAAATACAAAAAAATGCAAAAATAAATTAAAAAGTAACCTTACGAATAAAATGAAGAATGAAATAAAACATAAAGTTATAAATAAACTAAAAAATAGACTGAAAAATGAAAAAAAAATTAACTAAAAACTAAGAAATGCTGATGTTCGGAAGAGAGAGAAAGAAACAAGGGAGAGAGAGAGAGAGAGAGAGAGAGAGCGAAAGGAGCGAAAGGAGCGAAAAGAGGGACGGTAGAGCGGGAGACGACGGGGTTTCACGTGCACCGGGCTGATCTCGCGTGGACGCACGAGACGCGAGAAGACGCGAGAAGACGCGAGAAGACGCGCGGAACGCGGGCAGCGTTACACGCGCGTTCCCTCTATCCGGGCAGCTCAAAGCGCGCGGTGCGTGGTTTCGGGGCCCCGGACACGGGACCGTGCCCGAGCGACCATCCTCGTGAAAGGGTAAGACCGAGAGATGGGCCCCGAGGGCCCGAGGCGGACGCTCGACCGCGAGAGAGAGACGATCGGGGGCGAAGGGGAAGACAGCTGATGCAGGGACCCGCGATGCCTCCGGCAACCGGAGAGAGACCGCGGACCGAGAAGCACCATCACGGACCCACATCGCGCACGTTTACGCGCTTTTCGCTTTTATATAGATATTTTTTATATATTTATATATATGTATATATTTCTAAGTTCTAAGTATAAAAAACTTGTAAAAACACGATTTTTTTGCTGTTTGCAGTGCTTTCTAAGAAAATTCGATGATATTCGTCGAATATCCAATCGAAAATTCTCAGCTGATTAAGAAAAATCGTGTTTTTAGCGGTTTTTTACTCTTTTTTCAGGGAAATTTTGGGTTTTGGGGGAAATTAATGGTAGATTCGTGCTCAAGGGATGAAATTACATCAAAATGGACTATTTAAAAAAATATTAAAAATCTAAAATTTTTTTCGATTTTTGGGGAAAATACATTTTTTCACTGAATCACCGAAAACTTTTTTGCCTTTGGGCTTTGGCACTCCACTCTGTGCTCAATCTCTTCGTTATGATTTTCCTTTCAAAATTCTTTTTTTAAAATTCAAATCCGACGATTTTTCGATTTTTGGCAGAATTTCAAAGTTGGACCATCGATTTTTGCCAATTTTTCCATACACACCCCTTTGCCTCTTTTTTTCCGATTTTTCAACTGGACATTCCGGGAAAACTAAAAGAGATATCGATACGAACCCAACGCCATTATTCAAGTCAGGCAAAAAGCTTTTCCAAACTCACCAATTAAATCTCAATAGCATAAAAGAAGCTCACTCTACGGCCTTTTGAAATCTCGTGATTTTTGACATTCTAGAAAAGTGGCCGGAGACGGCAAAAATTTTTTTTTCGATTTTCAACTTTTAAAAGGGTCTGTTTAATCGGAAATTTTACGCTGATTACGAATATGCCCGAGTTTTTGGCGAAAGTTCAAAAGTCGAGAATGCGGGGACAAAAAAGAGATGGAGAGAGAGAGAGAGAGAGAGAGATAAAGCTTCTTCATTCTGCCTCTCTCTCTCTCTCTCTCTCTCTCTCTCCCTCTGCTTTCTTCGTCGACGTAGGAGCATTTCAAGACACGGCATTCCTGTTGTCGAGCAGCTTCGGGATGGTTCAGCTGGCAACATGGCCCCGCAGTGTTAAGCCCGTTCCAGCACATACGAGGAGCGCTCTCGACCTGGCCTTCGTCTCTGCGATGCTGACCAAGAGAGAGAGGGAGAGAGAGAGGGAGAGATAGAGACCTCCCGAGGCAGAAACAGTCGCAACACACCATAGAGAAACATTTGAAACGGTAGATGATCGATCATCGCTACCGCGTGATCTCCATTGGGTTCAAACGTTACGAGAGATTCTTCAAATCTCGAACTCCTAGCTTTTCCTCTCGCTCGAAATCTCGTGATTTTTCGTTGCTCGTCCATATGGGAATAGCGACTGTCAAACGCATTCTTCATCGGAGTCACGACGTCGGATCGAAAAGCACGTGTACACCGATTGATAAATGTCTTCTATAGGCTACGTATACACTGGTAGGGGGCCATTGTAATAATGCAATTACGACAATCAATAATACTCCTGTCGTATCAAGTTATGTTGTACAAACAACATTTTTCTGATGAAGGTTAATGGACACGTGTTTTGCCGGATTCTGACGTGCCGGGAGTTTTTCAGAAAGTTCTTACTTATCCCTAGGAATAAGCGCATAAACTTCCCCAGGAACTTACGGGCACAAAACTTGCATTTCCTTGGCTTCTGGTCCCAAAAATTGGATCGTCCTCACTTCCGGTCCGAAAATTCCTATCTTCCAAATCGTTCGAGCAATAATAAACGAAAAATCAAAAGCGCCATCTTCCTTCTCCAGAAAAGGCGATCGAGCGAGGAGCACTTGGATGACAATCGATTTATCGAATCGCGGTTGTGTGCGTACGCGCATTAACCGTTTAATCGTGGGTCGAACGCGTGTCGCCCGTCGAGGATTGCGCGATGAGATAACACGCTCAATTTGAGCGATCGCTCGTGTGCGAACGCGAAGGCGCGTGTGAGGTTATGTTCGGATGTGTGGCAAGGTGGTGCGCGAGGCTTGACCGGAGTACTCGCGCGGTTTAAACGTGGGCCGCTCCGCGAGAACCTCTGCCTTCTCCTTGCATCGACAAACACAATACCCATCCATTTACATGGCCATACAAACAGCCAGACTCTGGAATTATACTTGCGGCCAACCACGAGCCTCTTGCCAGAACCCGTGTCCAAACACTCCGTACAGGGTGACAATTATCGCTTTTTCGAATCCCCGATTGAAACAAAAAAACATTTTAATCATAAAAAAGTACATTTTTCTTCTTCGGGGGCTCGGTCTTGATGGAACCTGACATTAAAAAAAACCAAGTTCAATATTGATTTTCGATCGAACAGGATTCAAACTAATTACGAACACGAACATTTTATTTTTTATTTAATTTTGTTTTTATATTTGCAAATTTGAGCCCCGCTCATCCGGAATTATTAATATTACATAAATAAATATATATGTATTCGTTGTGTATGCTTCGTATTTGAAATTTTTATTTAATAATTGTTTTTCATGGTAATTTATTATATAATTTATATGTTCAGTAATAATAAATTAATATACTTATATAAAAATAAAAATAAAAATTCAGGAAATATTAATTTTTACTAATTTATATAAAATTTGGAAAAACATACAAACCATATTTCAGTGAAATTCCGAATAAGAAAAATGAAGAAAAAAATCCAGGGCTTTTTATTCGAAATGAAGAGACCGAAAGGAAGACAACCGTCACCCTGTATACGCGTGCGCTCAAAGATATAAATAAAGCAGAAAGTCGAGGCGGTATTGTCGTCTCGAGGAAAAGGAGGTGTGCTGGAAATTACGAGAAGAATGAGGCGCTCGAAGTTGCACCGATGGTCCCTTCCAGACGTCTCTTCCAGGCTGCTGGAGAACTGGAATTGTCAAAAAGTCCGATTCTTAATAATTTTTCATCCAAGTAGCGTTTCGATTAGGCTCCACGAGTTAATTTTTTTTCCTTTTCGAGAGATGACCATTTTGTTATCCAGAAGTGACGTCATCTTGGGCTGGAAAACTGGAGTTTCGATGTGGAAAAATTGGATGTTTGTTTAATTGTGCTGGAGCAGCTGGCACCAGCTGGAGCGGATGGATTCGGATCTGGAGTATTGGAATGGATAGATTCTGAAGCTGGAGAACTGGAACGGATGGACTCTGGAGCCGGAGAACGGGAATGGTTGGATTCTGGAGCTGGAGAAATGGAAGTGTAAAAACTTGGATTCCTGATGACCCCTCGTGATGCTCGATGATTAATGTCGAGCAGGTCAATGAGCCTGGAACGAGGTCGAGGACTAAACGACGATGAAACGAAACGGAAAGAGAAGATTCAACGACTCGAATTTTCGAGGCTGAAAAGAGGTTGGTTCACCGATCAGACGCACGTCACACGGGATGCCAAGATGGAACGCGCGAGGGACGTGGACCGCCCGAACTCACTCTCTCTCTTAAGCGCTCTTTTTTCTCTCTTACTCTCTCTCTCTCCCTCGATATTCTTTGGTCACGCACAGGAATCCGAAGACTCTGACATGGGAACTCGGAGGATCCTGCGAGACTCGTCGGGATGAAGAAGACGCCACCGTTCATCCCCGTCAGCCAACTTCGTACTATCATGACTCAAACACCGTCTTGATTAGGACGTGAATCGGTCCAAGTTCTAAGCTGATCCGTGATCATTTCTATCATTTTTATAACAATCAACTTCTAGACTGGAAAATCTAATCTCGGCATTCCTGAATGAAGACTCCAGGCAGGATATTTCAGAATGAAGACTTTTTATTGAAATTCCCAGCATGAAAGTTCCAGACTGGAAACTACAGAATCTACGCTCGAAACTGAAAATTCCAGTACCCTTCCAACCTTCCAGGCTGGAGAATCCATGTTGAAAAATCCAGTTCCCTCTTGCGCCTCCAGACTGGAGACTACGGTTCCCTTTCAATCCATCCAACTTCCTGCCATCGAACTTCTCAAGTGCCTTCACCGATCACTCCAGTTTTACCGCAATGAACGCGTATGAGTCGTCACGCGTTTCTGATTATTGCAAAATTGTCGCGGTTTCGTAAAAAGTAGTTGACTCGAACTTGTATCGATCTCCTACCTGAATAAGTCTCTCTCTCTCTCTCTCTCTCTCTCTCTCTGAGGTATTTTTCCAAAACAAACAAGTCGCAAGTGTCAACGACAAGAGTTGTTGGCGAAACGATAGATCTACCAGCGATTGAACGTACACGTAATCTCCTCCGCGATCATGCCCGTACGCCAGAACCGGTGGGACATGCGTGCGTGGGCGTTCGTACGATTTCATTCCTTGGATAAATGACAATCGATTATTCCGCTCGAAAACTACAAAAATATCCTTACGCAAAATCTCTCAAAAATAATCATTAAACAATTGCAAGATAGACCACAAAAAATCACCAAAATTCTTGACAATTTTTCAAACAAACCCTAACAATAATTATTAATAATAATTATCGATAATCACTATTGATAATATTACAATAATTTGGACGTGTCAATTTAATTTAAAAAACAAACAAAAAATGTTTACAGCGCGTGTTTGACTGTAATTATTATCGAAAGTAAAAAAGAAACATTTTTACAATTATTATTATTATTATTAATTAATTCTTAAGATAATTCATCAAATTAATAATAAATTAATACTCAATGCACACTATTTATTTATTCGTAAATACAAATACGGATAATTTATTAAAAAATAACAGCTAGAAATATACAAATAATAATAATAATAAATAAACAAAAAATCATGTTTTTTTTGCCTCGACGGACGAAACGAGGAACACGTAGGATTCGTGTATTTGTTTATCGATAATACACGTTGTAACGCTTCCTCTTTATTTGTCGAGTCTTTTCGTCCATTTCTTTTCTCTCTTTAGCTCGCATATGCATATGCTCGGTTCCGAGATTTATCCCGGGTTGTCTCAGGGACCCCGAGCACGCAGGGAGGACACAAGGCTCTCTCGGTTCGGTTTACAACACACCATCGAGAGGCGCACACCACGCAAGACCGTATATAAAGTTGCCATCGTGTACCGCCCTCCCGGCCCCTTCGGGCCGGTCCCCTTTCCCTCCGGGAGTCCTCGCTCCCTCTCGCTCTTGTATATTGGCTTCATTCATACTGCGGCTGGTGAATGGCGCTCTTGGATGCGTACAACACGCGAAAGAAGAGAGTTAACGTACGCGAAGGGGGTAGGGGGAGGGGAGGGGAGGGGGGGAGTCGAGCGAGAGAGAAAGGTATTGTAACATTCCACTCTGACCCACCATTATTGTCTACCTATATACTTGTACGCGATCAGGGTACGAGGAAACGTGCAAGTCGATTTGCAAACGAATAAATAAATTCAAGTTCATAGATGCGCGTCGCGAGTTGCCACGCTCATTGCAAGTTCCCTCTCGATCTCCAATTGTTTATTATTATTATTATTATTATTATTGTTGTTGTTGTTGTCGTTGTTGTTGTTATTTTGTCGTTTACGATATTAGAAAAGCTCGTATATTTTTAATCATATTTTTTACATAATTCAAAGTATTTTAATAATTCAGTATTAATTGTTTATTGAACAAACAAAATGTCAAAAATGTAAAATATGTCGATCAAGAGAAGAAGCGGTCGGTAAGAGAAAACGAGACACCTGCATTACCCCATAGACAGTATTCTGTTCTACCAACCCGTAGAAACTCCAGGGGCTCCAGCGAAAAGGGGATCCTGCTTTTTTCTTCCGTCAGAGCCGGCTTTACCCTTTGAGATGATGATCCGATCTGGAGGATGGCGCATCTGTCGGTTCGAAAAAGAATCGTCCCCTCCCTGACTACGCGTTCTTACGAATCGTAACACCGCAGTTCCGACGACCAGCGCCGGCTGACTTTACCGATCTTCCTCGAGTGCGTAGTCAAAAACTTGCTCTTCTCTTACGGCGAATTCGTAGATGTCGCTTTTGTATCGATGGGACTATCGGGAAACGTCGGGAGGGGGATCCCGGATGGAATATGGCTTGGGCCAAGGATGTGATAATTTAAGGTACGGAGAAGATCAGTTTGCGACAACTCTAACCGGTGATGCGGAGGTCTGGACGCGGGTTGCTAAATGCAAATTTCTTATGTTGATCGAGTCAAACGTCCAACATCTGGTTCAACACCTACAATCAATTCCAAAGTCCAAAACCCCGTTGCCGTCCCAAGTGCAAAATCCACCATTAAATCCAACACCCAACATCAACAATCACACAGACACACACACACACACACACACACACCACCTTCCACAATTGTCTTTCAGGCACTTTGCGGTTGATACAAAATTGTTAATCGTACCGATCCGATGCAACACCGTTGGACATCATTGAGGACAAAGCTTGACCCAGTCCCCCGTTTTCAGTCGGGCGAGTCCTCCCGACCTCGCCCTTGTAAACTCGGAAACACCGTAATAAAAGAAAGAAGAAAAAAGAAAGAAAGGAGCCACTCGCCGCAGCGAGACCGCTCAGATTACTCGGATAACTTTAAGCGAGTCTCCGGCTGACCGCCCATCATTCGTCAAGTCGCCGTTCCACGGCGCACCGCACACCCACTCGCGAAACGTCTTTCCTCTCCTTCCTTTTCCATTGCAACCCTTGAACGGATTGCCGCGAACTCGCCACCCAAGGACCTTACCAACCGCCGATCAACCGTTGAGCCGACAGAGACTTCGTACACCCGAACGTATGAGTCTTCGATCGAAGGACCATCCAGTCCTTTGTTCGCTCAAGGTTTCTCAATCAGTTGTCATAAAAAATCAGGTTGTTGGTAAATCAGGTGGTCGGTTAGCAAAAATCCAGGATTTTCAGTGGTTTCTTTCGTTTGCCAATTGTATTGGGTGTGGCGATGGAAAATGACGCGGGTAATGCCTCGAATGATATCAGGCACGCGTGCGATACGTTGTTCAAACATCTTTGTCAGACGATGAAGATATTGATGCAACGGTAACACGAGACCAGTGTGGGTGGTGGCACGAATGAGAGAAAGAGAAAACGAGTGGGGCGAGAGAGAAAGATCGCTACCGAAAAAGATTTAGGTACCAAACACGCTGCAGAGAGTGCAACGGGGAAATTATGCAAATACGATGCAAATCCTTGGCCTGAGCTGTGACGCTAATCCGCGTCACAATATTGGAGGTAATTGGCCGTGGGGATCGGTTAGTGGAGATCCTTCTGGCTGCTTTCTCATATGTACGCTGTTGCATCTTTCCTAACCCGGTCCACGCATTGTACAACGTCAGGCCAATATCCACGCGAGGGGTATTCGAACCCAACGAAAAAAAACTTCCCGGAAGATCCGAGCTATTTTCCTGACCCCGTCATCCGTAAAGGGGGTTCAACCGTTCAGGCGGAAGTGCTGCGGAAATTTAACGCGTGTTTGCAAATCTCAAGATTGGCAGAGCTTGGTAATAGTAGAAAGTTGAAATATTTTTGTAAGGTCATGGATTTTCAATGATCGATCGGTTGGTCAACGATTGGTAATGATGATCCTGGTTGGAATGAAATAGTTCACCATTAAGACTGGCAAGATCGAAGATTTTGATTTCCAGATCATTTCAAAGATTTCCAGATTTCCAAATCATTTCACAGATTTCAAGATTACCCGATCATTTCCCAGATTTCCAGCTTTCCAAATCCTCGATTCCAGACTTATCTTCTCCCGTTTAGATCCATCCTCCTCGATACTCCAACATTTCTTCAGACGTTTCCAGAACCGGGATTATCCGGTAGCCTCTTCCAGCTCTGACCTGTATCTTCTCCAAAACTGCACAATCTCCCTGGACTACTACTTCCACTACGTTCAATCCTCCATCATCCGTGTTCCAGCGTATCCTCCTCGAACCGTACCTGGAATTCCAGAATCCTGGAGATTTCCATAGCCGCGTATACGCCTGGAGGATTCTGGGTTGGAATCGTAAAGTAAATTGGAGTATCGAATCGTCGATGGTCAAGTTGATGGTTACACGCATATCTCGAAGAGTCGACACGTAACGGAGAGGAACAACAGCATCAGAGCAGCCCAGTAGAAACAGCAGTGATTCTCTCTCGTAAAGGTCCAGTCCGGAAAGAACGACTTCTCCCCCCACCCTTCCTCTTTTCTCTTTCTTTTTTCTCGTATACACTTGTGTCTCTTTCTTTTTCCAGAGAGCGCTTTGGCTTCTCGCTGCTGGTAGGAACAACATACGAAGAGAGAAAGAGAGAGAGAGAGAGAGTTGAGCATGGACCCGTGCGGCCCACGCGCTCTTGTAGGATGGCTCCGGCCGGCGGGCACTCTCGTCGTCGTCGTCGTCGTCGTCGTCGTCGTCGTCGTCGTCGTCGTCGTCGTCGTCGTCGTCGTCGTCGTCGTCGTCGTCGTCGTCGTCGTCGTCGTCGACGTCGTCGTCGTCGTCGACGGTATAACGTTCTCTCGTTTCTTCTCCACCACCCGCCGTCCGTTCCCCGGAGCCGCCGGTTCCCCCACCCCACCCCTCGCTATATCCTCTTCTTCATCTTCTCTCTTTCTATCTCGCGGCTGGCACAACTGGTTTTTTAAACGCGGCCCCGACGACGAAGACGACGAAGACGACGAAGACGACGATGGCTACACTCTCCATTCTTCTCGGTCCTTTTTCACTGTTCTTTATAATCTCCCAGTCCTTACTACGGCCAGAGGGGGATAAGAAGGAGAAGAGGGGAAGGGGGCGGGGTGGGGGGTAACGGGGAAACGAAGAGGGATGAAGAGGGATGAGGAGGAGGTTGGCTGACTCGAACCTGGCAGGCTTTGAACGAAACGAACGAGCGAACGAGACTCCGACCTGCGAGAGACTCCTAGCCACGAGCAAATTCTACGCCACCACACTATTTCCAATTCGTTTTTTTCGTTTTTTTTTCGTTTTTTTTTTCTTTTTTTTCTATCGTATTCCCTTGAGCGCGCGTGCGTTTGGGTTTGCGCTCAGCTCCGAGGAGAAGAATGAATCGATCGCAATCATCGACTCGCGGAATTAATTCCCCGATCTTATCAGAGCACGTTATTTAATTGCATGGATTATCGGCTGGATAATAATAATAATAATAATAATAATAATAATAATAGTAATAATAAAAGGAGGACTACGAACGAACGAAAATAACGAGAAATGTACGTATTGCATAATTTAATGCAACCTTGTACGACTGGTTTCTATTTTCGTTTTTCTTTTTCTCTGATTTATGTTTTTAGTACTGTGTTTTTTTTTGCTTTTTTGGTTGACTCGACCAAAATTCAAGATAATATACGACCCTCGTTACGTCAGTTTCGGATTTTCGAAAACACAAAAAATTTATATGCCTGGAATAAACATGTTTTTTGGCGACGTTTCGAACTGTTGCAGAGCAACATATATATATACGTGGGTTAACGTGCGGTAAAGTGGAATTCTGATGATTTTGATGGTTGGCTCATTAATTTTAGGTTGTGTCACATTTGTTCTGGTCGGGTTTGGGTCGTGTAACATTTTTTTTTTTAGTGAAGATGAACTCTTTTCGTAAAGAAAAAGTTGTATTATTATTATTATTTTCACAATTCTTTTATGAATTATTATTATTATTATTATTTGTATTATTCTTTAATTTCTATTTTTGTTTGTATGATTTTTATTAATTTAGGACCTTGATAATTTTATCAATTTAGAATTAATGTAGCATCGTCATCATCAGTTTTTTTTCTCGAGGGAGATCTTCCTCTTTCTCTCTCTTTCCGTTCCTCCGGACCAGGACGAAATTCCTCGTAGTCTCGAAGAAACGAAACTCTACGAAGGGGATGCTGAGGAGGTCGAGAAGAGTTTCATCGTTTCGCTCGAGCCCCAGGCTCCTATCGAAATATCAAGCGAGCGAGCGAGAGAGAGAGAGAGAGAGAGAGAGAGTTGGACGAGACATTGGACAGACAAATGGCGAATGGATATTTCGTAGTAGCAAGGTCGGAGATTCCCCAGAGTCTGGCTGGAGAACCACCAACTGGATTGCAGGTGCTCAGTGAGATTTTGTTTTTTTTTTTTTTTTGGTCCACCTGGTTCCTTCCTACCAATCCCATCATTGTTCACCAGCCCTTCCAACCAAGGGAAAACCTGTGTTCGAAACCTTCCAGTATTTCCAGTCTTCCTGGAACGAGCCAAGCTCTCAAATCTCGACTCTCTTGACGAAAACTTTTGGAAAGACTCCGATAAGAATATTCAATCGTATTGGGAAACGCGAAAGGCAGATTCATGGGCCGAGGTTTTGAAGCTCGATTGATGGTGGGACAAAGTGGTCTCCTACGGAAGGGGAATTAGTCGTCTATTCAATTATTGTAATTCACTTCACAAACAGAAACGAAAGTGCATTCTATGACGGAATATACGAGGAATTGCGGAGAGAGTGAGAGAGAGAGAGAGAGAGAGATATAGCTTTATCGGTTCATCAAGAAACGAGAAACTGATGCACGAACCTGGATTTCCAGACGGTTGATGGAAAGATTTTTAAAATTGAAAACTGAATATTCAAATCACTATAAAAACCAATTTTGTGGAAACGAATTTTTTATTTCAAGATAAAAGTTGATTTTCAATTAAAAATAAAAATCAATTTTCAAGAACACGTAAAAATTGATAAAAATTAATAAAAAAAAATGTTTGGAGAAAATAGAATAAAAAATTGCAATTAGTAAAAAAATGTATAATAATTAATAAAATGTAAGTAAAAATTATTGAAAAAAAGCTGTGCGATCGAGATTCAATTCGATTGGCAAAAGAGAGTTCCATTTAGAGATATCGAGTAAATAAATGAAAATTGATGCTTCGACCTTCGAGCATAGGGTCTTTGGTCACGGTCCCTTTTTTTGGTAAATACAAGGTTGTCGATTGGAATTGTGGGTCATTGAAGGAATGATGGGCCGGCACGTGAGTTTTTCCACCGAATAATTATCAGCGAGGAGGATTGGCTCGGGGCGAGGAAGAAGCCTCAATTCGGTCGAGCCGTCATCCCTTGCGGCGTAAGGGTGGCGTATTCGTGGAAACACGGGATGTATGTACAGACCGCAAACGGAGAAACGCCGGATTCAGGATTTTGGCGTGTTTGCACGTGGCAAGGCAAAATAAACGGGGACGAAACGTCCTTACGGTTGAGCCCTTCGTACACCCTCGCAGAAATCGACGAAACGAACGAGTTCGGTAACGAGGTTAGGAACGAACGCGTGTTCGAGATTACTTTCAAGGCCAGGGATTCGTCAACAAGGATAGGCCTCGTTAAGGGCTCCGAAGGGTCGTTGACTTTTTTTCGGTCAGCCTCGTTCCGAAACGGGCCCTGGTCGACTCGAAAGGGCCTTGGTATCCACACCGGCGAACGTCCGAAGCGAAGCCCTTTAAAAAGCCCTTTCAAGGACTCCCTTTTATTTATTACTTACTTTTTAATATTAATCATATTTTTCGTTGATTTTAATATTTAAACATTCAAATTGATTTATAATTAAAATTAAATCATTAAAAAAACTAAACAATTCATTTAATTAATAAGAATTTATTAAATATAAAATTTGTAGCATAATTAAAATAATTTAAAAAATTATGCAAACAATTCGATTAATTTCCGTAACGGTACTTTTAAAAATGATGAATTAATAACACAATTAATACAATTATTGTAAACAGAAATTACTTTAATTGTATGCAATTCAAAAAATTGTAAAATCACGAATCAATTGCATTATTAAAATGTTCATTGGTCATAGAAAATAAATTAAATTGATGTACGTGCCTTATCATATAAACGTTTATTAACAACTTTAAAGAAATCTTTTGAGAAAAATGAAAGAAACCAAAAAAAAAACCATTTTGACACAAAAAAAACGTGAAAATATTTTAAAACTCGAGGATCGACGGCAGGAAAACCGATTTTTTCATGTCGTCGGTATTTATTTATTCCTTTTTGAAAGTGGATCGACATCGCTTATGGGGATACATATCATGAGACGTACAAGCTGTAGACTCGTGTGTACGAGATACGAAAAAAAAGAAAAAAAACGTGGAGGGTAGAGTTTGAATCCGGCAGACAACCGGGAGCCGGGTACAGAGTGCCGATAAAATATGCACATCCGATACTCGCGAATCTGCATATCGATCCGACTGGTTGGCTCGTTGACTGAGCCTCTCTCTCTCTCTCTCTCTCTCTCTCACCCAGCTAAAAGAAACTTTCTCGGATGCACAGACACGCAAAAGGAAACGAGGGAGAGAGAGAGCTTCCTCAACGTTTTTTTCCATCATCAGAGAAGCCTAAGAAAAAAAAGCCGTTGGCCCTCAGGAAAGGACGAAAAAGGGCTGAAGGGCGGGGGGATTTGCATCGAAAAGTCCTTCGGGCACAGGGAAGTCCATTCACGCATTCGTCGAAGAATGATCGATATGCATATGAGTGCTCGTGCCCTTTCTCCCTCCCTTGGCCCTTTCCCTCCTTCGGCCCTTTCTCCCATATATCTCTCTCCTTTTTTTCTCGTCCTCCTCCTCTTCGGCTTTTTTCTCTTTCTTTGGCTCGTTTGAATAACACTGAGTTAAATTATTTCCCTAAACGGTTCCGGGACCTTTGCACAGGTAAGGTATTGCGTCGAGTATATTGCATAATAAAGGGAAACGCATTAATTCGAACGCCGCAAAAGCATCGATGGATGTTCGTGCCGTTCGTTTCTTTCTTCTTCTTTTTTTATATTTGTTTCTCTTTTTTTTCGTCGAAGGGCTAAAAAGGGCGCGAAGGGCTCACCGGGGGAGCCAAGTGTGGGTACACTAGGGTGCTGCCCCCCCCCCCCTCCCCCCTTAGGGCCCAACCAACGAGTACTAACACGAGAGATATCCGCGAAGTGCAACAAGGGCATGGTGCCCTTAAGGGACCAACAATTCACTACCTGATCCCTCTCTCTTTTCTACCTGTTGTCCCGGCCATCCCTTTGGACCTTCGGCCTAAAAAATAAGGGTGTTTTTTTCTTCTCGTCGAAAGGGAAAAATCCCTACGCCAAGGGAAAAATCCCTACGCCCTTCGACATCGGGTTGATACGAGGAGAAAACATCGTAGGGATGATCAGATCGCGAAGCGTCCGGGAATCAAGTATCTCCTGTTCAATCCTCTTCCCGAGTGGGCCCTTTATTCGAAGGGACGCGTCGACGAGGGTGAAAACACTTTTCGTCGCCCTGGTGCACGTTTTTTTGTTTTTTTTTTTCGGCCTACGAGCTTCAAACGATGATGTACCTTTAGCTCGTAACTTGATGATAATTAGAGGTTATGAGGAACCACTCCGATTCTGATTTTGGGTATTGTTATATCGATTGGTGAAAATTAATTGAAATTTGATTTTATCTTTATTTTGCAACTCTTTTTTAGGTTGATAAATGGATAAATAAATAAATCAATTTCATTTTTAAATACATTTTTTTTAGATGGAATTTATCGTTTTATCATTGTTTTAAGATATGTTTTTAATTTTATTCATTATTTTTCAATGAATTCATTTGAATTTTGAATGTTATTCAATCGATTTTACAAAAGATTAATTTTATTAAAAAATATATAGATAATAAAATTAATTGAAATATTGATAATTTTCAAATAAAAAAAAATGATCTGCGTTTTTCCCAAATAGGGTAACCTGGTCTAGGAGTACGCATCCGATAAGAGTACGCATCACCAAAAGCTGTGAAGTTTTTGACGATGCACGGCTAACTTCAGTCGTATTTT